>NDGN011482783.1:0-17991 GCA_002564285.1 Tympanoctomys barrerae
AAAAAAAAAAAAAAAAAAAAAAAAAAAAAAGACTGAGCAGAAGCCGCACTGGCCTCATGAGGCTCAGGCTCTAAACTGGCAAACAGTGTCTTTGGGCCAGGAGAATAGCTCAGAGGCATGGTGCCTGCCTGGTAACTGTGAGGTCCTGAGTTTGATTCCTGGTAGGAAAAAAAAAAAATCAACAGGACCTTTGTTTCCTTCTTCTTCCCTCCCACCCTTTCTTTGATTCTGTTCTTTTTTGCATTTTTTTCCTCCTTCTCTTTTTCTTCTTTGTACTAAAGAGGATTAAACCCGGGGCCTTCAAACTGAGGCACATTCTCAGTCCTTTTTATTGTTATTATTTGAGATAGGGTTTCACTAAGTCACTAACTTTCCCAAGCTCAGTTCAAATTTACAGCCCTCCTGCCTCAGCCTCCCAGAATGCTGGGGTTACGGGTATGCGTCACCATGGCCAGCTGCAGTATTCTTTTGACTAAAGTGAGTCACAAGGCCACCCCAGATTCACAAGGTAGAAAAAGAGACCCACAACCCTCAATGGGAAGAGCTGTAGACCCACATGGCGAATAATGACTATCCACGGAAAGGCGTACCTTCTTGTAATAAGCTGCGTCTGCAAAGACCTGAAAGTTCCTAGAAGTCAACCAGACAAAGAGGAGATGAGAACCACAGTGAGTGTGTAAGCACCTCAAGGTAGGAAGCAACTTCCAACATTTCAGAAAGCCAAGAATGCCAGAACGGCACCACGCAGAGACCAGAGACCGGGTGGGTAGGAGTTGAGCAAAGTGAGGTGGGGGAAGGGAGCGGGGCTAGCCCTGCACGGCAGGCCACGTTAGGAATGGGAGCCTTTACCTGAGAAGCATGCTTTGTGCAAGAGAGGGCCATGGTCAGAAGGACCATGCAGTGTGCAGCCAGGTTGAGACTGTGTTAGGGACAGGCATGGCACGGGAAGTGCGGGGAGCCAGAGGACAACAGACCAAATTCGCATGATTAGTGGACGGGTGGAGTCGCTGAGTGAATGAAATGAATGAGATAATGCATGCCTCTGGTGAGTTTAGGATTTATAGGAAAGTTACCCTGTTCAAGTCACAGCTCTACCACTCACTGCCTGGGTGACTCTGAACACATATTACTTCAACTCTTTGACAGCCTCAGTCTTCGTTTCCAAAATGAGGATAACTAGAACATAGCTTCCTTAGCTATGTGTTCTAAGAACTAATGAAGTAATCCAACCAGAGCATTAAATACCAAGCCAGACAAATGATGGACACACAATAAACAGTAAGAACTGTTATTACGGTTGGAGGGATGATGTCTCGGACTGTACAAGACCTCATGAAGGAAGAAGTCTTATCGCCATCATTCTCCCAGAAAGAAGCTCCATCCCAATCCCAGCTCCCTCTGCGGCACTGACTGTGCTCATGTGGTAGCGATTAAGCCAAGCCCAAGCTGGACGCAGATATAGCTCATTTCTTCCCACTCAGGTCTGGCTGATGCTGGCTTCAGCTGGCTTCAGCTCATCTGGGGGAGGACAGGAGGAGCCAGACAGTCATGAATCTTGTTGTCTGCTCACACATGCTCGCAGTCTGCAGGATAGGAGGACAGCCTGGCAGGGGAGACGTAGAGCTCAGTAGCAGAGGCTGACACCCTTGGACTGTCCCAGAGTCCAAGGTCGGCTGAGTCCCGCTGCAGACAGCAAAGCTCAGGCGCCGCCTGCGCTTCCCTGTCAACTCCTGTGCAAGGCCAAGGTGGAACCCCAGCGGGAAAGGAGGACCCTGTTCCTGCAGCCACAGCTGTTTCTGTACATGTGTGTGTCCTTGTGGAAACCAGGGGAAACCTCCATTCTCAAGAGGGAGGGGAGCCTCCACCGTACCATGAAGGAACTGTTTTATTTACACTGTGGCCTTCTAAGAAGCCTTAGAAAGAAGCGAGAATGTCCATGCATCGAAGTGGTAATGGATATTTACCGTGAGTGCTAAGATCTGAAATGTTTTCTTTCCTTCATCATTTTATATATGCTATTTTTGCCAATAGGCAGGTAGCATTTTTAAGAGTCATAAAACGGTAAAAATTTAAATATCCAGTGTTAAGTCTGTTATGAGGTATACCCTTATTCTTAGTGAATTGATGGATTTTTATACATTTCAATAGTTTAATTCTGGAGGGAACAAAAGGTTTCACTTAGAATTGACCCCAGTTTACTCCACTTGGATAGATAGACATGTGAACCCTAAAAAGCCAACAGAAAAGCAGTTCTGACTTTCAGGCTTTTGCTGTCCATTGTCTCTCACTACGTAGAATTTTCCTCATCTGTTTCTCAGGGCAATCTGTCAAGATCTCCACCCTGGTGCAAATTAGATTGTTGCTGGCACACTTCTTAATAGTATAGCCATAGCTGGGTTATTTAACTCAAGCTCACATCTGCAAAATGAAGGATGATGCAGAAAGACAGCCTTCATTTATTCAGAGCAAATATATGTGTCACTGAAGTCTATCTACAAGCGCTGGCATACTTAAACAGTTCATCTGATAACCAAGACGGTGACTGAGTACATAATGGGCAGGCTGCATATACCACTCGGATACAGTGGTCAGGGGAGGATGCTTGGCCCCGAGCAGGACAGAGCAGGCAGACATGAACGCAGGACACTACACAGAGTGAAGCATAATTGAAAACTTACTATTTTTGGAATTCTCCCTTTAGCATTTTCAGACTATGGAAACTGAAACCTGCAGAAAGTGAAATCTTAGATAAGGGCACACTACTGTAACTATATCGTTAGAGTTCTGTAACAACTGAGATACCATGTATGAAGTACTCAGTGTAGTTCACGCAATAAGGGAAGAAAGATTATGATTCCAATCTGTCAAGCCACTTGAAGTTCTGAATTCTGAACTCTGGTCATTTGCCTGATAAGAAATATAAAATAAAAAGAAAGTCAAATAATAATGTGTCTTCTTGGCCGGGGAGATGGCTCAGTAGAATAAGCACTTACCTGGCAAGTGCAAGGGTCTGAGTTCAATCCCGAGTTCTGCCAAAAAAAAAAAAAAAAAAGAAAAAAGAAAGAAAAAGAAAAAGAAAGAAAAAAAAATAATGTGTCCTCTTGAAATCACATAGGTTGTACTAGAAGCCACAAAGGTGTTTGGTTTGTTTGTCTGTTTGTTTTGAGGGATGCTGATATGATGAACTTTTTCCTAAATATCTCTCCACCTGATCAGGCGTCTCTGAAGCTGCTGACAGTTAACAGCAGAACTCTGAAGGCAGATGTTAGACCGCCGCCCTCTCTCTCCCTCCCACTTAAAGCTATATAGTGCTGTGCAGGTTGTTCTCTAAGTTCTGATACAACATTGGGGTAGCTGATGTGCACAGACTAATCCTCAGTACCCTTCAGCACATGCCCACAGACAGCCTCGGGGCCACTGCTGTGGTGCTCCAAGCTCAGATCAAACACCAGCTTCCTAAAGGCTGCTTCCAATCCTGCTCTCCTGCCCCAGCATGGGCACATCTGCTCTTCCGGGCTCCAGCTCTCTTCTCTCCAGCGTCCCCACACTCCTGAAATCCCACAGGTACTGCCCTCACCTGAGCACCTTCACATTAGTAGGCAGCATACCCAGCATGTCGTAGGCACTCCTACGGTATTTGAAGCGAACATATAAATGAATGACTGGTTTACTTAACTACTGCTTTACTTAACTACTGTCTCAAGGGAAAGCAGGGTCTTTAGGAAAAAATAGATTGCTGCCATAGTTTGATGTAAGAGGAAGATGCAACAGATATAACTCACTGGTATAACATTGACTAGTAAATCTCTCTTTGAACTTCAATTTACCGATCTCTAAAATGGAGCAAAAACCCCTTACCATACTTAGTTCAAACACCTAGTAGACAAACAAATTTCAAAAATGGAAATAAATGCTTGGAACACTAAATTACTGCATAAAAATAAGATGTTGATATTGCTTTCTAAGTAATGTAACAGTTTACTACCTGGATGACATCCTAATGCAAACATGTTCCTGTGGGAATGGAAGACAGAAGAATGCTTCATTTCAATGTCTGATATTGGAAGCTTGCTGCCTCCACCTGCCCCACCCAGCACCACCTGGCTACCTTGGCCCCAGATTTCAGCCCCACAGCTCTACCAGGAATGTGGCTGGGACCCTCCCACCCACCCCCGAAGGCAAGCTGCCCTGCACACAGCCCTCCCGGAGCCAGCCCAGGCTAAGTAAGAGGACCCAGAGCTGGTCCCTGGGTGAAGCAGGTTTTTGCGTCAGGAGCTGGCACTTAATGGTGGTTACCTGGTGACCCTTGTGGAAAACTAACCATGGCAGACCAAGGACAGGAACTGCTCCCTTAGCTGGTGGGTTCCAGCAAAGCCCAAGGACCGCGGGGGTGCAGAGGGATTCTCTCAAAGCACTGTCACCCAGGCGCTTCCCAGTGCAAGGTGGAGGCAGGCTGGGTGGAGAAACAAGAGTCTGAGGACGACTAGGTGCTGGTGCGGCTCTTGTCCATCCCGAGATGCCGCTCACAAAGCAGGGGCCACGCTGTAACTGCTGGTCCTCTTCAGCCTCAGCTTCAGGGAAAATGCCACAAGAATATTCCCCCAGTGGTCAATGCTGCACAGTGGCAAAAAGCACGCAAGAATATATCCTCAAGATGTTCTGTATTTCCCGGACTCCTTTCGCTGGTACAGTAACCAGAAAGAGAAAAGGCTGGGCATGCTTGAAGATGCTGTGGGATGGCCCACTTGAGGCCCCAAACCAGGAGCCGGAGGGCTTTCTGGCCAGCGGCTGGTAGAAGAGACCAGGAAGAGGGGACTAAGCCCTGGGCTGATGAAAGGCGGCTGTGAGCTCCCTCAGTGATGGTGGGAAAATACTAAATTACACAGCACCTTTATGAAATTGAGCTTCCTCTGTAGCAGCCATTAAAGAATAGTAGCCGTGGCTCTGTGCTATCCCATAGTCCTGGGCCTCAACAAGATCCACTAGACGACAAAGAATGTGAGCAAACCGAAGCACAGCCACCATCACGGACGCCTCACCAAACGCGCCAAGTTCGTGGAGCACATGACCCAGGAGGTGTGCAGCCTTGCCCCCCAGAGCGGAGCACCATGGAGCTGCTCAAGGTCTCCAAGGACAAACATGCTCTCAAGTTCATCAACAAAAGGGTGGGGACACACATGGGCGCCAAGAGGAAGTGCGAGGAGCTGAGCAACATGCTGGCGGCCGTGAGGAAGGCGGCTGCCCAGAAAGGCGGAGTCCTTCCGCAGAACAAACCTTTGTCCAAAGTTAAGAAGAAAAAGAAAGAAATCAAGCAGAAGACCCAGGATGAGCTGCCAGCTGATTAGGCATACAGAGGCGCTTGGTGCCAGACCTGGGAGTTCTCCCATCATTGTTTCATTTAATCTCAAAATTTCATAACAACGTGTGCAGGTACTCAAGGCCCCACCTGACAGCTGAGGAAACTAAAGCTCTGGAAGGGTCTGGGCCCTCACAGCTGCGCAGGTCCACAGCCAGGGTGTGTTGGTTACTTTTCTCTCACTGCTGAGACAAAGTAGTAGATGCTCAAATTAAAGAGGAAAAGGTTTATTTAGCCCAGTTGGTAGTTGTTTCAGTCTATAATCAGCTGGCTCCAAGGCAGTGTTACATGGCAGGGGGCAACAGTTCATGGTGGCAGAAAACAGCAAAAGCAAGAGCAAAAAGGGAGGGGCAGCAGAAAGCAACCCTCTTGCCCTCTGCTGTAGTCTGTGTCTAGTTGTTCCTCAAAGTCTCGTGCAGTCCCTGGGGAGGCGTCTAGAGTTTGGGATGAATGCGTGAGCCAATGTTGGGATTGTGGGTTTGAGTGCTACACCAGCCAGTCCTGGGACAGATAACCTGAATACAATATAAGGAGGGGAAAGAGGTTGGCTAGCTGCTCCTCCTTCCTTTGTTATTTGCTGTTTTTCTGCCACCATAAACGGCTATACCCTGCCATGTGCCACTCTGCCTTGGAGCCAGGTGAGTATGGACTGAAACATCCACTAACTGTGAGCTAAAGAAACCTTTCCTTCCTTAATTTGGATTGTGGGTATTTTGTCTCAGCACGGAGGGAAAAGTAACTGAGACATCCTCCCTTATTTTGTATGCAGACTACTCGCTCCAGAGCAGGGGTAACACTCACACCCACAATCCCAGCATTGAACCATGAATCAATCACAAGATGTGAAAGCCTGCTCCATGAGTTCATGAGGCTTTGGGGAGATATCTAGACACAAACCAAAATACAGAGTTACATAAATACAGCTCTTCTGATTTCAAGTCTAGTATTTCTTCTACCCCAGGACAAGTTTATTCTCCACCACCATACCTACCATTTTTTTCTTTTCTAGTCTTCCCCTGTACTTCCACCCAAGACAGGCTTATTATAATTCTGATGAATCAAGAGATGATTTCATTAACTTATTTGTTTATTCATTTATTTATCTAATATCATTTATTGATCACCTAATGAACTCCAGGCACTGAGTGAAGAGCTGGAAATTCTGCAGTGTGCAAAGACATTCACTCCCAACCCTCAAAGAGAAATTGTGTGTTTAATCCTTGAAAAGATTGCTTACAGTCATCTGAAGCAGCCCACTAAGTCCTCACCTTCCCAGGACCCACCCCCAATACTGCTATGCTGTGTTCAGAAGAAATTCCACTCTGTTTACACAGGACATCAGTATATGTCCCCCGGCTTTCTAGTGATTAGTGTGTCCAGGGATAAAGTCAGGAGATTATGAAATAACAGCTAAATAGCATATCAATTCATCAGTACATGTGTTTGAAAAAAGAACGTGTTGAAAGCATTTCAGTGGATTTGGGTCCAGCTATCCCATAATGACCTGAGTGCTGTGGACAGTGGTCCAGACCACAGCTGAGATGGGTCGTAGCTGTGACGGAGGAACGGCGAAGCCCCAGACAGCACCGGAAGCCTCTTTGCCCACCTCCAGCCCTCGGCATCTGGACGACCCTCAGATTTCTGGCTGCTTCACTGGATTGGCACTTGGCTGAAGACACTTTTCTGCTTCTAAGCAAAGCCTGCTTGGATTGCTCTTGTACTAGCCTCCCATGGCCAGGGGCAGGACAGAGGAGCCACCTGGAAGGTTTGTCCTCATTCACTCTCTCCACCCGAAAGGTATCCGGGGCTCACAGAGCCAGGCGATTATAAGTGTTTGTGAAACGAGATGAAAAATGAACAGAAGTTCATGTCTGGACCAAATATGCCTGAGCTGCTGAAGAACATCTGGATTTGCTAAGCCTAAATGAAAAGGTCTGACCACAGAAAGAGATCTGGGTGTGTTCTCCCCAGAGCGCCCAAGAGAGCCTCCTCTCTGTGTCTTTTCCACGGCTCGCTCTGGCTCTGCCTGCCTCCCTACAGCTCCAGACTTTACAAATCACTTTTCCAGGGCTATCACCTGCTGTTGCCATGGCAGCAGCTGTTGTGGCCAAACAGAACATCCAGCCTTCGTCCTATGGCTTGCAACATGCAACAGGTCACAGAAGGAAGCCATTGCGTGATAATAGGCCTCAACAGAGAGATCTGGGGAAACACACACAAACAGGACCACTGGGACCCGCTGCGTGGGAATGGAGACCCTGTGACTCATGCTTTTTTACATGAAGCATTCTCCTCACCCAGCCTACATTCCATTCATGGTGGTGGGGAAGAGCTACAAATCTTCTCAAGAGCCCCCTATGGTCTCTGGCAACCTCCTCACTGGACACAGAGCTTGCCTAAAGACCCAGCTGCAGAGAAGAGTTTAGAGCCCATTCAACACTGGTTTCCTTCTCTTCTTTCCAAAATGTCAATGTAGGCTCCCCATGTAAGTGTGGAATATGGAGGAAAAGAACAAACAAGATAACCCCCACGCTGGATGCCATCATGGGCGACAGAAAGGGTAGTGCCCGCTGCAGGACATGAGATTTGTTAATATGACAATCTAAGCTAGATGGAGAACCACAGGCCCTAGCCCAGGGGTGACCACCCATAAGCCACTCCACTGGGCTCTCCAGGTACAGGAGCAACTCTTCATTCCCTTTAGCGCTGGTTCCTGGTCCTGTTTGAATGGAGACATTGGGCAAAATCACAGGGAAGCGGCCGCAGACAGCTGGGCTGGGACAGTCTCCATCTGCCTGCAAGCACCGCTGCTCCATCACACTCAGCCTTCTCACCCTTTCCATCAATCAGATCCATGGACGTAGGATGGAAAAGCAGGCGTGCTGGAGTCCCCTGTCCTCCCCTCCCCCTGACTCCTGTGCAGATCGTGTCTGGCTTCTGACCTGGACTGGCATGAGCCACAGAAGTGTAGGCTTTGCCCACCACTATTCTTGGGATAGTGGAAGGAAGAAAACACTAGCTGGAGACCTGCCCACTCCACAGCCAGGGCTGGGTCCTAGTCCCAGGAGCAGGGGCAGACCAAGTACTGCTCCCCCGGGGCTGTGGCTCAGTGTTGACTTGCTTCTCAAAACTGTTCCCACAGCAGCAGTAAACACAGTGGGCTAAGTACAGACTCCACAGTCAACCAGCCTGGCCAGGAATAAACTCCGCAGCGTATTAGCTGTGTACATTTGGGCAGGCTGCTCAGCTGCTCTGCCTTGCCTCAGCTTTCGCCTATGCAAAGTGGGAGCCCTAAGAATATGCTGTTCCCAGCACTGTGGGGACAACTGAAAACTGTCATGTCTACAGTGTGATAGTACAGTGCCTGATATGTAACAAGGACTTCTCAAATGGTAGATGTTATTGTTGCTACTATTTTTATAGTTATTGCTCAAACTGCTGGGTAACTCAGTTATAGTCAACAGGTTTATGCATAACTGTCACTAAAAAAAAAATAATAACACTTATCTTCTTTACCCCCATAGGGTCTCTGGTGTGGAAATTTAAAGCTACATGAGTGAATCATCCCAGTAACGAAGCCTTCTTATCAAAGCTGGGAGAGCTTCCCAAATGCTCTTGTAACTAAAATTAAGGCCTTTTTTATGAGAACCCGCACCTTTGGTCATGTGAGGGATTTCTACTCTAGCCAGTTCAGACGTTCAAGCTCTAGCAGTCTTTCTCCTTGTGCGTGGATCCACCCATCCATTACCCTTAGATGCACGTGGGCAGTACTCACACCACCCTTCTCAGGGCTCAGTGGAAGCTCGGGCCGACTTGCAGGACAGCAGGAAGGTCTTCCTGAGAACTCTAGTGCGGGGTTGCCAAAAAGGGTCTCAGTTTCAAATACTCTCACCTGCTGTTCTCATACACTGTCCACGTTTTCGGGAAACACTTTCCCTGAGGCTGTCTCTCACACTTGCACATGGCGTAGAAATGCTTTGCACGCTGTATGAATCTCAAATTCAGTCAGCTAAAGTAGGTGAATTCCCTAAGGAAAGATCCCTAGACTGAGAATCACTTCTACCTTCCCTCTGGGACTGTAATGATCCAGAGTGGAAGAAATCACGGATAATGCCAAAGCCAGGGCTACACCCACAAAGGCCACCCCAGTGAGCATGTCCCAAGTATTCCCAGAGGACCGTCACTGCCTGCAGTTCCAGTAAAGACTCCCCCAGAACCAACAAGTTCATAACAGAGAATCATTATTACCACTAACCCTCCAGACTCACAGAACAAAATCCACTTATTGCTGAGAGAGTACCCCTGAGTTACAAAGACTGACAAGCCAGTGCTAGGTGCAGTGGCGTGTCTGTGAGCGTGCAGGCCCTCCCAGGTCCTGACACACTCACCCATCATTGTCTGAGCCCAAGGAACAGTCCTTCTGCCTCACTCCACTCTCACTGAATTCCTGAGGCAAAAGCAGCTCTGCTAGAGACAGAAGCTGAAACTTAGAGTAACGTTTTTACTAAGAAATTAATTTTTATCACCAACCCTCCCAAAGCCCTGTAAGTACACATTTCCACATATTTAACTTCTTGTCATCTTAAAATTTATCTTTAAACTGACATATTAACATAAAATTGTTCGTATTAACAAGGTATCATATAATGTTTCTAAAATTGCATGCACTATAGAATGGCTAAGTCATGTTAAATGTATCTATATCCTCAAATACTTGTCTTTTTGTTGGTGTAATTTTTCTTTCGTTTCTCTATTTTAGAAAGGAACAGATAATGCTTAATTTTTTTTTCTTTTTTTAATTTTTTGACCAGTTTTGCCTGTTTATATCTAGTAATCTGAATGACTAATTTGAAGACAGCGATATGCAATGTAACAACCACCACTGAATTTCTACCATTTTATTTAGTTTTGTATCATTTCAATTTTTTTTTTACTATTTTTTATTCTCTTTAAAAAATAAAATAAGGGCCAGCCAACTAACTCAGCGGATTAAAGCCCCTGCAAGCAGGCACAGGGGCTGGGGTTTCATCCCCGGGCCTGCCATGCCGTCTGGCCCCCAGGGTGCTCTGAGATGGCCATTGAGACTGGGCGTGGTGGCACAGCCTATAATCCCAGTATTGAGAGGCTGTAAACAGGAGAATCACTATGAGTCTGATCTAGTGGTGAGACCCTGAACACCTTGTAGACCCTTCCCTAAAATACAGAAAAAATAATAATAATGATAAAATAAAAAGTCAAGTACTTAACTTGGACGGCCTCCAGGCCTCTTCTGCCTCGCCCGGCTCCAGTCTGGCAGTAGCCGCTGCGCCTTCTAGGTGGACCTCCCAACCCTGCTTACTGTCCTGTGAAGTCTGGGCGCAGCAAGGGCAGGGCAGAACCCTGTCGAGCTGGGCCTGCCGCCAAGTGCTCGCGGAAGGACAGCGGGGCTGTGCTTAATGGGGAAAGGCAGGAGCGTGGGCAAGGTTCCTACCTCCCTGGCAGGCAGCCGGAAGCCCAAGGAAGGGTCTGAGCCTGCACCTAGGCGCGCGCACCCTCGCCGCCCCTCATGCAAAGGTCCAGGCCTTTTTCATTACTGGTCCTCACCAGTCCCCGCTGCATGTGGCTCTTTCCAGTGAAAAATGAGCCCTAAAGACCTGGAGCCTGCTCAGAGGATTTACCAAGAACTTGACTTTGCGCGGGCCTTCCAGCTGCAGCCTACCCAGAGCGACAGACAGAGGAAGAGGAAGAAAGTGACAAACGGACGGTCAGATGAGAAACAGATGTCTGGAGCTCTCTCTGGAAGTGAATTCTCCTGTGGTGAGATTAGAAGCTCAGCGACTGCGGGGCAATCTCTCCCTCCACCTGCAGTTCAGGCCCTGCAGGTCCCTCCCCCACGCCCCACCACTCCGCCTCTCAAGTGTCCCCCCAGCCCAGTGCCATGGGGTATCTGCCAGCTGCATCATTAGTTTCTGATTTTATTCTCCCTTCCCCCAAAATAAGAAAACAGAGAAATGAACACTAGGCACTGCGACCTGAATCACACGCTCACTACTGCCACCAAGAAGCCCACAAGCCAGGAGGGAGCCTGGGAAATAAACGTAATTGCAAGCAGGGCGCTCTGTCCTAGGACAGGATACGGGAATATCACGGGGGGCTTGTTCCCGCCGAGTGCTGGAATGTCAGAGGGTTTCGGAGCTGAGTGCTGAGGTGCCGGTCAGTGGACAGTGCATGGAGGGCGCCAGAGGTGTGAATCAGGCACATTCTGAAGATCCGGCCATTTATGCAGCGTAACCCGCTGGCTTAGGGACAAGTCCTCCACTCCTGAGCCTCTAAGCGTGAAACTCAGCTGGGCCACTTATTAGCCCAGCAGTCAAATTACTTAATCACTCTGTGCCTCCGTTTCTTAATTTATAAAGAGAGGACATTAATATTTGTCTCATAGGGTACTTATAAAGAGTATGTGAAGTCATATTGTAAGCATCTAGATTACTGGTCACATGGGAAGCACTATGTGTGTGTTTTAGATTTCCGTAAGAAAATACAGTAAGGACCAGCCAGATAGCTCAGCGGACTAAAGCTCCTGCTTCAGCAGGCTCAGGGACCAGGTTTCGATTCCCAGTGTGCAGTGCCGGCCCGCCCTTCCGGCTCGCTGAGACTGCTACTGAGACTGGGAGTAGTGGTGTATGCCTATAATCCCAGCGCTTGGGAGACTGAAAACAGGAGGATCACTATGAGTCCGATCTGTGTAGTGAGACCCTGTGGACCCTGTAATAAATAAATATATATATTTTTAAATCAAAATACAGTAGTACCTTGCTAGTTTATGCTTTGACTTTTGCAGACTCACTGTTTCGCAGATTTTCAGAAAGCATTAATCCAAATTACTTAACGCAGATTTTTCTCTATATCGTGGGATTTTACAGTACCATACAGTGTACATATGTTATCAAAATTATGTAAGTATAAGAGTTTAGAACATGATTAAGAACATTAGAAGTTTTTAAAAGGGTGGGAAAGGCTTATAAAAGTGTGGGAAGGGTTTATAAAGCATATACATATGCTTTATAAAGTTGCTTTTTCCCTGATTTTCACTTATTGCGGGACTGTCAGAAACATAACCTTCACAATAAGTGAGAGACCAGTGTACCTGATAATCCATAAAGAGAAAAGGGAGGTTTGGGCTCATAATTTTATAGGTTCCAGCCCTCGATAGTGCCCCCATGCCTTTGGGCCTATAGCAATACCACAAGATGAAAGTTAGTGGCAGAAGAACACCCTTCACTTCATGGTTAGAAACACACGAGGGAAAGGAGGCTCCAGTGTTCCCAAGGGCATCAGTGATGACAGTCACCATCAGCGACTGACGGAGCCCGGTCTCCTCACAGCTCCAGCACCTCCCAACAGCACACCCCTCGGGAACAAGGCTTGGCTCCCAACCCAATCTATAGCAATATGTTTTTCAAACAAACATGAAAAACTAAAAATGTTTTCCTAGTCGCCTCCATGTCAGACACTGTGGAAGACCCTCACGATATCTCCTCTAGGGGTCATGATCATCCCCTGGGCCCACTGAGTTATCATGGGGTGTCTTAGACGGTGTGTCATGGCTGAGATCTAGACTGTCCCCCACTTTCTTAGATGCAGGACTTTGGGGAGGTGACTGGAGTATGGGGCAATGCAGCTGACTTGCCCTTCGGAATGGGGTGTGATTGGAAGAGGTAAAGCCAAGCAGTGTGACAAGGAGGGGCACACCTCCTTTCCAAGTTCCTCCTGTGTTCTCTGTCTTCTGGCCTCCACAATGGGAGCAACTTTTCTTCCACTGTGCTGTCCTGCCTTGGAGCCAGAGAAAGTATGAACTCGAGTAAACCTCTCCTCTCCTACCCTGTAGATGTTGGGTGTTGTGTTCCAGCGAGGAGAAGTCCCAAAGGCATGGTGAGATAAACGTATTATAGAGGCAGTTTGTGTTTTCCATCTTTCAGGTGCCCACACCCCAAATCCAGGGGCTAGTACGGACCTCCCCACCACCCCTCTCCACATCCAATCACTGTGTCTAGCCAGTGCATTTCTCTAAGAGGAGTACATTCATGCTCCTCCTCTCCGCTGTCATCTCTCACAACTCCTCTCCAGAGCCCTTTGTTCACCTGCATAGTCAGCGTCTTACTGCTGTGACATATTTTGGCACTTACAGTTCCTCAGGGCATTTCTCATCTTAAAAATCTTTAACAAGGCCAGCATTGGGCATAGAAAAATAATTAAACCCATCAACATAGAAGAGCCTTCTGTGATTTGATTTCTAATTTCTTATCTGGTCCCACCTCTGTACATGCCCAGCTCCTGGATGCAGGGGATGTATTCTCCTCCTCTGGCTGTGCAGTCCTTCGTCGGAGGGACACTGCCTCTGAGCTGCCCACCTGCCCGCTCCTGCCCCTCCACTGAGTTCTGTCAGGATGCACTATGACTTTCTTGATTGTGCTAGGCCCCCTTCTCCCAAAGTCCTCTGCCTTTTCCCCCATCTACATGAGTAAGGGAAAGAATTTGAAGGGGCCAGAACAAAGACATTTTTCATGTTTGAACTCTGGTTAAAAAAAAAAAAAGTCCAAAAACTAAGGCAAGTGATATCACACGTTAGCTTTATTAATGATAAAAATGATGTAATGATGGTGACCTTGTATGTACAGGGAATGGGACAAAAGAACTCCTTAAAAAGGATCCCAGAGTTAGGCTAACTGACCCTCCAGGCACATAGACAAAAGTCAGCCTATCTGCCCCCGTGCGAACTAGGACGTGAAGTCATGGAAAAGACTGTGGGGCCCTCTGGGCAGCTTCATCTCCCCTTTGCAAACCTCACCAGCCAAATGTACAGTCCTTGAGGTGCAGCCGGGAAGGAGCGCATCACAAGAGCGGTGCTCCCTCCACACTCCAGGAACAAGAGGAAGAGCAGATTACCTACCTATCTTTTCCTTTGAGTGCACTTCCACTTCACAGCTTCTAACTGCGTTGCACGGTATTTTTCTTTTTGTGTGTCTTTGACACAAAAAGCCACTTGTGAGTACAATCATGCCTTTGCGGTCCTGTATTTTTGTCCCACACAAGTGTGTTAAATACTTATACACGGCACAAGCCAAATGTTCAGCTGATGTATTAAATCTTGAAGAATAAAGAACCAAACATGGTGGCTTGACTAACAAAGGAACCGTTACTTCAGAAGTGGAACAGAAAGAAAACCTGGGGAGAGGGAGACCATGTAGAAAAAGAAACACTATTGGAGCCAGGTGATTTTTGCTCTATTGTCCTCCCCGCACAGGTGTGGACTCTTGCTTTGCACAAAAGCCAGACACAGCAAGAGTTGCCTAAGACCAGCAGCGTGACGTTGTATGATGAGTCCCTGAATTGAAGCAAATCTGCATAAAATGAGTGCAGCATGCGGGGCATGAGGCAGGAAGCGCTTCATGCATGTCTCTAGGCTGGAATATTTAATAGAGACACCTCAAAATCTAACAGGCAAAGAATGATTCTCTCCTTAGTTTGGATTGCTTGGGTAGGAGGGGAATATCTTAAGCTATCGGAAAGTCTCTTTTAGACCTGTCTGCTTACTTTTCCTGATCCTAAAACAGCTCATCCTCAGAACCTCTGGGCTCACATATGGGAAAACCTGGAGCACTGACGCCCCCCACGAGGATGAGGCAACAAGAAGCTGCAGGCCACAGAGCTCGGCACTGGGGGAATCACATGCTACACGTCTAGATGAAGAAACCAAGAGCTGAACGACAGCCAGTGGCAGGTAGTGTGCTTTTCTATTTGTATACTTTTAATTAATTAAGTTTATTGGTATACTTTAGATATACATAGTGGTAATATTCATCACAGGGAATTGATAACCAGGCATGATATATCTTGATTCTTTTATTCCCATTCCACTACTTCAACCCCACTTCCCCTACTTGTTTACAAAAGCTTTGTTTCCATTTTTTCTTCTTTTTAAACTTTTTTCTTTTCCTTTCTTTTCTTCCCTTCCCTCCTCTCTGATTTCCCTTCCCATTCAAACATTTTCTTCCTATGCCACAATATCTATTATGCATTGTGATTGTGATCCTTATCTACACTTTCAGCTTCTCACACAATAGAAGCAATGACATTTGCATCTGTGTGCCCAATTTATTTCACCTGAGAGATTGGTCTCAAGGTGCACCCAATGACCTAGAAATATCTCAAGAGTATCCTCCTTTATGTCTGAGTAGTACTTCATTGTATAAAAGAAAACACATCATTTGCAGCCATTCATCGATTGATGGGCATTTGGGCTCTTTTCACAATTTGACTCTTACAAACTGTGGTACCATAAGCAAGGAGGTGCATCTATCACTGTGGTACGATGCTTTAATTTTTTCAGACAGATTCCAACAAGGGAAATATCTGGGACAAATGGAACCTCTAGTTTTAGTTTTTTGAGGAGTCTCCAAACTAGTTTCCATAGAAGTTGCACCAACCTACACTCCCACCAACAGTCGGCGAGGGTTCCTTTTCCCTCCGCAGTCCAGTAAGCATTTGTTATTGCTGGAGTTCTTGATAATAGCCATTCTACTTGGAGTGAAATGGAAGCTTAGCACTGTTTTCATTTGCATTTCTTGAATGACCAGCAATGTTAGACATTTTTCATTAATTTGCTTACTATTTCTATTTCTTCATCTGAGAAATGTGTATTAATTTCAGATGCCCATTTTTGAAATGGATCTTTAAATTTGCGGGTGTGATTTTCTGGGTTCTTTATATATTCTACATATTAGGTCTTTGAGCAATAGCTGGTAGGGTTTTTTTCACTCTGTTGGCTGTCTCTAATGAAGGAAGTAAAAGATCTTTACACTAAAAACTACAGTACTCTAAAAAGGGAGATCAAATAGGATATAAGAAAATGGAAACATAACCTCTAGGTAAAAAGAACCAACACAATGAAAATGGCCATACTCCCCAAATTACTATGCAGATTTATTTTAATCTCAATGAAAATGCATCTAGCATACCTTAAAGTAGAGAAAACATTACTAAAATTCATTTGGAACCAGAAGAGACTAGAATAGCAGAAATGGTTCTGGGTAACAAAGAAAAGGCAGGGAGCATCACAATCCCTGACCAAAAAATTATACTATAAAACTACTATGACAAAAACAGCATGATACTGGCAAAAATAAAAGACCCAAGCATCAAATGAACATATTAGAAGATGCAGAAACATCTCAAAACATACTCAGCCATCTTATCTTTGGCAAAGAGTCCAAACACATTCACTGGAACAAAGAGAGTCTCTTCATTAAATGGTGCTGGAAAAACCAGCTCTCCACAAACTGAAGACTAAAACTAGACTCATATCTCCCACTATACACTAAACTAAAATTTAAAAAATCAAATATTTAAATATTAAAACAGAAACACTAAATCAGCTGGAAGAGAGAACAGGTAGAACTCTTGAATATACTGGTGTAGGCAAAGATTTCACAAACAAACCCAAATTGCATAGGAAACATTGTAAAGAATCAAGAACTCAAATCTTACTTTATTAAAAAGCTTCTGCTTTTATATTTAAATGACTCCCAAAAGATAGAATATTATTTCTCCTCCTATCTATATTATTTTCATTTGTTTCATAAAATAAATTTATGAAAATGCCCATCCTAAAATTAATTTTTATCTAGTCAAAAAAATCTGCATTTACATGTAAAGTTCATGGAAGGGTTAGCAAGTGCTATGATATATCGGTTGTGGAATCGCTCCAAGCTCGAACTTTCCACTGCTTAACAGTAAGGTCTGGGAAAACCTGCCCAGAGCTCCTAACTGCGCCAGAGTAAACTGAAAATCTGACTTGAGCGCACCTGTGTGGGCTGAGAGTGAGGCAAGTGCTGGGCCTCGCGATGGACAAGGGGCAGCGCTGAGTGTCAGCGTCACTCTCACCCACACACATCACAGTGCGTGTGCCCACGCATCAACACACTCACCATGGTGCCCTTGGCATCATGGGAAGTTAGTGATGGCAGCACTAGAGCTAAGAACAATGAGAACCATAACGGTAAAGACAGAAATTCTTGTGAAATTGGTTGAAGTCTTGGAAAAATGAATTAAAAAGTATAATTGCTGAGGCTCAGAATCAATTATTTGGTTTTCCACTATTTTTTATGGGAAAAACATGTTCAGTTTTCAAACTCTTTCGTGTATGAACATGAATTGGGAACAAATGGAGTTGAACAGTCATGGTATCGCTGTATATTCCAAATTCTGATTACCTTGCAGATAACACATTTTTCCTTGTGAAGATACAAGGACTGGGGTTGTGACCACCTATGGAGTTTTTCTCCCAGCACATACTTACTGTGAACAACACTCCCCAGCCCTAGAGATGATAGCCATTCTTGTTTCTGCTGTGTGACCACAACCTTTGGCCACATCTAGTTGACCAAGCAATAGGAACCTGACCTAAGAGAATTAGACACTGGAGATGGATCACTCAGTCTTCATACATGGCTTAAATATAAATTTGGATTTAGGAGCTGAGGGGCTGCCATTTGTGGTCACTCCATGGAATGAATAACTGAAATAGGCACTGAGCAGAATGGAGAAAAGAGGCCTCCTTGAAAAATCTTGGTGAGGGAATAGATATAGCCAAGAAA
>NDGN011482784.1:0-11627 GCA_002564285.1 Tympanoctomys barrerae
CTATTTCCCTGGCCCCTTCCCATTTTGCTCTTGTTGCTTTTGATGTCTTCTGCCACCCTGAAGTGTTGGCCCTGTACCATGCCACCCTGCCTTGGAGCCAGCTGATTATGGACTGAAACCTCCACATACTGTGAGCTAAATAAGCCTTTCCTTCCTTAATTTTGGGCATGGATACTTTGTCTCAGCAATTGAAGAAAAGTAAGACACTAGTCTTCCCAAGTGCTACTTAGTGTCCATAAGAAACTCCTCTAAGGGTACACAGTGGCAAGCAGCAGAACTTGCACCCAATGTATCACAGTCTAGGAAACTACAGTCCAACATGTCTCCAGACTAGTAAGTTTTCCCCCTTGAGGAAGAATTTGGTAGCAAATTCCTCAAAACATCTTTAAAAGGTAATTTACTATCTATCCCTGAGGAAGCAAAGCACAAGGTGCATAAGACTCCTTTCTCTCAAGCACTTTATAGGCTTTAAAGAAATATAAAACCTTCGTTCTTGGACTAGGGAGATAGCTCAGCTGTTTAAAGGCCTGCCTGGCAAGCGCAAGGACCTGAGTTCAACACCAGGCACCACATGCTGTCCCAGCCCTGAAATTGGGCATGGTGGTATATGCCTGTGATCCCAGTGCTGGGGAGGCTGAGACAGGAGGATCACTATGAGTCTGAGCTGTGAGACCCTATATCAAATAAATAAATAAATAAATAAAATTATACTATAAAAAGCTCCATTCTTATGCAAAGTTGTCTAAGTAAGGAAGACACTCTTGTAACCATACCAAGTATTGTAATTATTCTTGTAAATAATGCGCATTGTGTGCATGGCTGATGAATATATTGCAGATGCAGCTTGCACAGAAGAACCTAGGACTCTGTACCCCAAAGAGGGCAGAGGTCCAGGAGTGAGCAGCGCGCAGCCTGTCCTTGGGTCACCACAGAAGCCACCGGCTGTGGGATTTCCAAGTGCCTTTCCGTGAGTTTCCCAACACATTCCCTCCCTCAGCCACTTCTCTGGGAAAACTGAAGAATGATCGTGCTTTTTCTCCACCCAATATACCACAAACATTTTTCTCAGGAAGCAAGTGGCTATCTTTTCATATGTTCTAAAAGCCAAAGCTTCAGAGAGATAATGAAGCTGAAGTGAAACAACTAAGCCACACTCTTCCCTTATAAATATTACATGATGCTTCTTCAAATGCAGAGGCACCTAAAGCTGCTCTGCTAAGAGTCAACTCTCTCTTCAGCCCCAAGAGAAAGGCTGCTATAAGGAAGAAAGGGTCCAGGGCGGAGCTGTGCCGGTGCCTGCCTTGCCAGCACCCTCTTCTGCCTCCACAGCAACAATGCCCTAGTCAAGCTCATGATCATAGCTGGGCAGGGGCAGTGTGGAGCCCACCCAAGCCCCCAGCTGCCAAGCCAGTGCCAGAGACCTCTGCTCTGCTGCTGAGCCAGAACCCATCTCAAATGCAAGTGAACAGCACACAGAAAGAGAACTGAGGTGCTAATTAATACACAACCGAAGTTAAGGACAGTGATTACTCATGCTCACCAAACGCAAGGCATCTACAACTTTTCATCTCCGCTCCTTCTGCCAAGATATACCAACATCAGCCCCAAATGTGTCCCAGGCACAAACTAGGAATTCAGAGTAAACTCCACTTCTCCATGCCTACCAAGCTACCCCTCATCTTTCAAGGTCACTTGGACACCTCCTCTTATTCTGTTGTCACACCCTGGACTGCATCTCACAAACTTGTAAGCCTCATCCATTATTCTTCATTCATCACATATCTAGGAGCCCCTCCTGTGTTTCAGGAATTGGGGTAGAGAAGGCAAAAGTGAATATCACACAGGGTTAGCTCTCCCCATCTCCCAGTGTGGCGGGGAAGGGGGAAAAGACAGGCATGTCCAACTTCAGAGGAGGGAGCGTCTGCATCAGAGGTACACAGAAGGCTTCTTCTATGCCGAGACATCTCAGTAGACTACTGAGAGAAGCAAGAGGACCTCAGGTGAAAAGAGTGGGGAGAAGGGAAGGCATGAAATGCTCTAGTTCTGCTGGTTCAGGCGGGGTGACTTGTTCAGTGTATCTAAGTGCACAGTAAGGACAAGGCTGTGGCCAGACTCTGCAAGACCTTGCCCTTCCCGCTGGGGAACCTGGGGCACGACTGTTAGGGAAGGAGAGCTACCTATGTTTCCAGGAGAAAACCCAAACTTAAGTCATATGCAGCCTAAAGAAATGCTTTACCTCACCTACAGTGTTTTCCAAGTATTGAAATAGTCGCTAATATTTAAAAAGGAAGAAATGTCCTATAAGAATCTGCATTCTTGGCTTCTTGAACAAAGAAAATCTAGCAAAACATGGTGACAACAGTTTGAGCTTGAGTAGCTCAGGCTGGAATTGCCCATGGGGACAGACGCTTATGATGGAGCTCAAGCTCAATCCCACCTTCAGGGATTTGAGTCTGCAATTCCTGATCTTAAAGAAGGCAGTTAACCTAACAAAATGAGCGCTGCCAGAGAACAAGAGCAAACGGAATACAGTGATAAAACTAGCCCCTCAGCGTGGTGGCAACACTGAAAGTTAGGAGGCTTTCACTACATACAGCTCAAGAAAAAAGTTAATAAAACGCAAATAAAGACCCAGAAATAGACTCCTAGTCAAGAAATGTGTATAACACTCCAGGCACAGAACTTTCTCTCATCATGTAACTTCGGTGTGTTGGGTAAATTCGTGCATGATCCGCCCACAAAGATCCAGGACCAGTGTGTTCCCATCGCAAACTTTCCGAGCCTCGCTCCAGACAAGTGATGCTTACAAGCACTGCCTGCGACTGAAAGCATCCCCACCTCTCCTGGGAGGACCGGCAGTTCCTGGGCAAACTCAGAAACCCTCCCAGCTTCTGGGGCAGGCGGAGGGCCGCCGGGAACTCACACAGGCCGTTGACATCCAGCATGTTGGAAATGCCCCGGTCACTCATGTCCACTTCCGGCTGGTTCTTCTCCCGGCTCTCCTCCACCAACTTTTTCAGAGACTTGGACATGTTCTGCACCAAACGACAACACAACACATGGGCAATGGCAGGAGGACAGACGGGGAACACAGGATAAGAACCCTCCGGCGGCCACACCCGCGCTCTGGCCAGGCTGGACGGTGGGCAGCGGAGAGACTAGAGGGTCGGAAGTGTCCAGCCCGGCCTCGGCCGCGTGGAGAAGCAACCTGAGTGCAATGGCACCCACTCACCCAGCAGGGGACCCAGAGAACTCCTGCAGGACGCGCGCGGCTGGCAGAGATGCCTTCGCACACTGCAAACCCGTCCGGAACACGGAACACGCCCTGTCCCGCCGCCCCGCGCAGGCGCACAGAGGCCGCCCCCGCGCCCCGCCCCGCCCGCACGCGACACTTCCCAAATTAGGAGAACAGTACATTAAATTTGGCTGTAGGGAGAGGCGCCACCCATAGAAGAATGTGAACCCTGAGGCCAACCAATCATATCCTTTAGTCAGTTCCAAGACTCCGCCCCACAACGACGTTAGTTCCTTCCTCCACTGTTTGAGGGGAGGGGGAGGGTCCAGGATTAGCGCATGCTCAGTTAATTGATAGAAGGTCGGAGTATTGAGGGCGGAAGTGGGGAAATTTGTTGCGCCTGGGGCCGGAAAAAGGTCTCAGTTTACGGTGCGTCCTGGAAAATCTCAAAAGTGAGTGGTTTTCCTGCTATTGTTAGTCGCTTCCCTAGAATTTTAATTTCATTAGTCCTTCCCCAGAAAGGAACTCTATCGTATTAGCTGCTGGCGTCCACAATTCTGTCAGGTTCCGCAGGTTGCAGCTCAAAATCGTATTTTTGTAAACTCCGTAAATTCTTGTCAGAAGTCGCTGGCATTTTGCACCAGAGCTTTGGTCTTGAGCACCTGGAGTCCCCTCCCCGGCCCTCCTAAGAAACTATAAGTAAAACCCCCGTGAGACGTGAAATTAAAGATCCCAGAAATCTCCAATTTCCTTTTCAAAAGGCAGCCAAATTTTAAATTCTGACAAAACTGGGCTCTGCCTTGGTATTTCCTGTCAGTTCCACTCATATCACCCAGTAATACGTTCTTTCCTCTCAACTGAACCTTGTGCCTACAGACGATTACATATTGTGAAACAGGTGATAGATGACAGGTAGGTAGATAGAGAGACAGGTGACAAGGCAGTCCTTCTGGTATTAATAATATTGATGGAAGAAGAGGTAGGTTGACAGACAAACACAGAGATAAAAGCATACACACGCTTGGAGCCAGCCGGATGAAAGACGGATCTGTACCAAAAAATGTGAGAGTTCTTGTTTAAGGAACATTGCAAATGGAAATATGCATACATTAGTCTTTACTCTGCAACAGTTCCTCCGTCTTCTTAATCCTTGAATTAGATATTATGTATGCATATAGGTCAGATATTTTGTAGGATGTTATTTGAAGTAGTTTTGTCTGAGATTTTCTTGTAATTAGATTTAGGGTATGAAATTTGGGGAAATAGCACTTTTTCTGTGTACTCGAAGAAGAGATGACATTGTTTTCTCCTGAGATTGGTGAGGTAAGCTCAGATCCCTTGATGAAGGAGGTGTCTGGCGATTTTTTCACCATAAAGTTGCTATTTTTCCCTTAATAATTAAAAGTAATCTGTGGGGGAAATACACGATTATGTAAAATTTCCTTTCTCACCTTTTGAATATTACCATTCATTTATGATTTTCTAATTTCATCTTTATCTACTAGTTGACCATCTATTATATATCCAATTCTTGAATCAACAGAAATAATTTTTGAAAAGCTAATAGCTTGTTTTTGTTCTTTCCATTTCTGATAGTGGAAGGAGATGTTGAAAGCACAGTAACTTGTGAATATTGTAGGATTGTTACCAGAGGCTGAGTGGTCAGAACAATACAAATTCATTTTCTCAAAGGTCTGGGAGCAAGGGCTGGCTCTGCCTAAAGCACCTTCTTAGGCAGAGCCCAGCAGCGGGGATTGGATCCCAGGTGTGCATACTGTGCTGGCCCAGTGCCTTGGGCATGCTGAGACAGCTACTGAGACTGGGTGTGGTGGCACATGCCTTTAATCCCAGCTCTTGGGAGGCTGAAAACAGGAGGATCACTACCAGACTGATCTACATGGTGAGACCCTGTACACCCTGTACATCCTGTCCTAAATTCATTAAAAAAAAAAAAAATTAAAAGTTCTGGGAGCAGACCGTGGAGATAGTTTGGCAGTGTGAGCACCTTCTTGGCAAGTGCAAGGACCCAGGTTCGATTCCAGGTACCGCATGCCATGCCATAGGGCTGGCACCAAAACTGGGCATGGTGGCACACCTGTAATCTCAGTGCTGGGAAGGCTGAGACAGGAGGATCACTACAAGTTCTGAGCTGTATAGTGAGACCCTGTACCAAATAAATAAACAAATGAATAAATAAATATTTTTTTAAAGTTCTGGGAGCTGGAAGTCCAAGATGAAATGCCAGCAGGTTTGATTTCTCTTGAGGGCTTCCCTTGGTATAGAGAAAGCTGCTACTCTTTAGATCTTCATGGGCTTTTTCCCTGTGTAGAGTGTGTTGCTTCCTCTTCCCACAAGGGCACCAGCTCTGTTGGATTTGGGCTCCATTATTCTTTATTTACTATTGCCCTGCTTTTGTTTAATGATTGATCTCTTTTCTCAAATCTCCCTAGGAATGATGGTTTTTATGCTTCTTTTCTGTTTGCCAAATTACTTTCTTCAAGGGTCCTTTCTCATACATATTTATTTAGTTCTTTTCCACTTTATGCTCCTAGGATTCTTCCAGTTACTAACTGATCTTAGTTTCCATATTATGTTTGAGCTGAAGACCTGACCTGATTGTTCTGGGCAATTGGAGTAGATTCTTTCATCTATGTTTATGTATATCTGTTTCCCTCTGGGATCAACATCTGGTTTCCTTGGGCTGCTTGCTGCTTATGAGAGGACAGGACAGTTTTATGTGGAAGATGGTGACTGTGGTGCCTGCTAACACAGTTCCATTTCTTCCCACCCACCTTCTCATCTGGCACCTGCCAGTCCCACATACAGACAGCACCTGGAACTGCAATTTCCAACCCTGCTGCCTTTCTCTCTGGAAGTTATTTTAGGCAGCAATTTCTTTCTGTTGCATTTTTAAGCAGGCTCCCATTCAGTTCCTGAGTTTTGTAGAAATCTATCTTTACTTTTGTGTAAAATAGGGAAAATGGAACTGTTTTTGCTACCCACACACTCAGTACCCAGCACTTCTGACACCGGGAAGGGGGGGGGAAGAGAGAGAGAGAGAGAGAGAGAGAGAGAGAGAGAGAGAGAGGTTTTCCTCACATGCCAAGCAATCTAGCAGACACCAGCTTTCTGTCCTACAGTGGATCTCAATTCTGACACTATCTGCATGTGCTTGAAAGCAGATCCCATAGGCTTAGTCCTACAAGACTACCCACACCTTGTGCCAGTCTCAAGGGGGTAGTGGGCAGTCACCTGTACTTCTGATGGCCTTCTGTAATTGGCGTTCTCATAACCTCTTCCTCTAGTTCAGATCATGTGCTAAGACTCTTCCTGGAACTCAGGGAAACTGATTTGTTGGCTTATTATATTTATAAAAGATAAAGCTATAACAAAGAATGCATATGCCTTAAACAGCTAGATGGAGAGGTGCATAGGACAAAGCGCGGGAGTCCTGAGTGCAGGCTGGAGTTGGGGTACACCACCCCAGCATGTGGGTGTGTTCATTACCAAGGAAGTCCTCTGAATCTCAGACTTGAGGGATTTCTGTGGTGGCCTCATCCCATGGGCATGGTCCATTCTCACTCAACATTCAGCCCCTCAGCTTGCTGAAGGACAGAGGGTGGGGTTGAACATCTGAACTTCTTCCCACTGGAGCTTGGTCCTTCTCGTGACTGGTCACCATCCAGAAACCCACCAGAGGCTCTTCATTAGAACTAAATGCACTCTTATCACCTAGGAAACCCAGATAGACTGGGGTGCTCTGTGTCAAGAACTGAGTTCAAAGACCAAATACCAGAGCCTGTACTAGCACCTCAGCAGTCAGGAAATTGCGAAGATTTTAGGAGCTAGAGATGCAAGTGAGACACAAACAATATTTCTCCTTATAACACTTTCTCACAAATTCCTGGTCATTCACCTCTTGTTTTCCACTTTCCCCGTATAATTCTCTTTTATTAGTATACATTTAAAATACATAATAGTTATACATGTTTTTAAAAAAATGGGTACACAAAGAAACACATCCATATATAAGGATATGAATATATGGCATATATAAGAAATTATATGTATATACATATGCATATAATTTCTTACCCATCTTAAATATAATTCTTAAAGAAATGTATCCCACAATTCCAGATCTGAATAAGACAGAGAGCAAGGCCAGCTTCCTGGGTGGGTGACCTGGATTATTCAACAGATTTCTAGGGGTCAGTGGACCCCCACACTTGGTTTAGTGCATTGCTATCACCATTTTGAAGTGTTTAAGAATTTCTGACAGAATTTCTCCTCCCTGTAAATTGCCAGTGTTCACTTATTTCTAGAGGTTTCTCAAATTCAGAACATTTGGGGATTTTTATTGAAATGAATTAGCTAGTCAAAAATAACTTCTGGCTTCTACTTGAAAATTTTTCTAAAACTGGCGGAACTTTGACTGGTAGCAGAAATGTAAATTTTCAGATCCTTTTAGCCAATAATTTAGCAATATAGGACAAGAGATCTTCCACTTTTAAAGCTATCCATGGGAAATAATTTACAATTTATTATGTAAAATTGAGGGAAACTGGGTAAAAGGGGCACATCAGCTTTCTATATGCAAGACATTTCAACTTCCTGAGAAGTTATTTCAAAATAAAGTGTTTTTTAGCTAAGCAAAAAGAAATTGCCAAATGTTCATCTGTTATAGTAGCAAGTTAAGAATGAAGCAAATATGTGAATAAAGGAAGTCGTTAAGTAAAATATATATAACTGACATACTATACAATTTTAAAGTATAATTAATGATGCTAGAAGCATGAAACACTATTTCAATATAATAAATGCAATATGTGTTACATTTATGCAAAAATATTCCAATGGTGTGAATAATGATATTATCATTGGTAACAAGAAAATTGGAAAATTTAGAAGAAAATTTAAACAATGTCATTATGATATAATTCACGTTTAAGTTTTTCTTTGAAAAAATGTAAGGAATATATTGCCCTGGGGGGTAGAGGAAGCAGTCTCCAAAATAGATATCACTGCATTTCAGTGGTAAACATCTTTTGTTATTAGGCTTAATAACTTATTTTGGAAATACATAGGTCTGTGAGGATTTGGGAACTCTGCAGGCTGCTGCTTAGTCTTGCTTTTGGATGTGTCCTCGCCCCCTCCCCGGGTCATGGTCTCCCTTCCTTCTTGGCCTCTGTCTGCAGGCCGAAGGAGCACACTTCAGTGCCATCCCTCTGGAGCTGCAAGCCGTCAACCTGCAGTGGTCCCTGGGCTGTCTCCGCGCTATCCCTGTCATGAGGAACCCATGCTACTTTCAATCTGTCCACCCCTGGAAATATAGGGGTGACTAAGCAGGATCACAGTGACTGTTTATCAGGTGAGAGGGAATCCATTCCATATTTCACAATTGTGTGCACACTCGAGAACCATGTCTACAAAGAAACAGAGGTTAATAAGGGGAGATGAGTTATGCACAGATAAATTGATTAAGAAACAGTGGGCTGGGGGTGCAGCAGTGATGCAATGCCTGTTTAGCATGGGCTTCATCAGCAGTACCCCCCCACACACACATGTTAACTGCTATGAAAACATCAAAAAGAGAAAGTCCTACATGTGGGGTTTGGGAAGCTATATGTAGGTAATAACTTTCAAGCTGAGCTGTAAGCAGTAGACAAGATATTTGGAAGGAAAAGCAAGCATCCTTAGTATTTAGAAGTGTAGAAAAGAGGTCAAGTGCAAGGAAAGTAAAGCAAATGTCCTGAGATGTAGAGTGGTGGGTAACAGAGAATGAAGAACACAGAAATTCACTAAGCAGGAGACGACAGGGTCCTTGGAGTAAATGCGGGAAAACTCAGCACTGCCAGGGAAAACACAAGGCAAAGGGAGGATGAAATGAGAGGCACTTTGGTAGTCACGCCAGGCTTTCTGTGTTGAGCCATAGTAAAAGACTAAAGTTTAATGAGATAAACAGTAAAGCAGCCTAATTTTATACAGTTCAATATTAACTCTCACAACCACCATGAAAATCATACTTTTATTCATTTTTTTAAAAATTTACATCATGCTTAAACCTTTAAAGACTTTCTAAGCCTCAGCTCAGGATATTAGAAGAAAGAACGGTATTCACAGCCATGTGACAGAAGGAAGTCCATGCCCCCAAAACGAGGTATAAATATTGACTGCGTTACATTCTCAGCGACAACCATGGAAGTTCAATTTGGGCTCAGAGGCACAGGCACGTCCAGGTGAGGGTGGCAGCGTTCTGTCCCCGGTGTTGTCTGCTGGCCCTGGGAACAGCACAGTGCTGAGGAACCCAAAGTTGCCCCCTCAGCTGTGCCAGGTTAACCGGAATGCAGACGGCTGTGCTGCATACTCGGCGTGGAATATTATGAAGACCCGATTTGAAGAAGCCGTGAAGGGAGCTATGTTCGTGTCCTATAATTCAGAAAAAGGCAACAAGTTAGATGTTTTTAACATTTGAATAGGTTTCTAAAAATGTAATAAAAACCCCCAAGCATTACATAAAGTTTTGTAGAGTTTATAGTGATCCTGCATATATTTCTAGAAGTCAACTTGGCAAGAATTAGTGTCAGTACTTTATGCAAGACTATTTCAAGGAGTGGAGTGTGAGGGGAAATGGGTACAGGTTTCTTTTGAGAGTAATGAAAGTGTCCTATCATCCCTTCATTTCCTACGTGTTCTGATTCTGAAGCTGCAAGTGACACCGAATTTCCTTGTGAACAAAGATACTTATTTTATCATAACATGAAATACCTTTAAATCCTCATATAGTCGTGTGTCTACATTCACAATGTGAAGGTCTACTTCTATTGTTTTGTGCAAACTCACTTTATGTTTCTTTCATTTTTTGTCTTTCTGAGACAGGGTCTCACTATGCAGTTCAGGCTAGCTGTGTAGCCCAGGCTGGTCTCAAACTCAAAGCAGTCCTCCTGCCTCAGCTTCCAAAGTGCTAGGATTACAGGTGTACACTACCAGACCTGATGGCTTTATATTTTATAATTTTTCATTCATATGTATACCTTATGTTTATATTTAAAATTTATATGTTAAAGAAATGGGTGGTGCCTTCCATTTATGAAAACTACAATTACATATGAAGCTATGTCTACTGTTTTTCTGAGATGGCGTCTCACTATGCTGCGCATGATGGTCTTGAAGTTGTAGGCTAAGCAAGCCTGCTACATCAGCTTATCAAAGAATGGGGACGCCAAGGGTGCACAAAGCCACATGTATAGAAGAAAGTGCAAAGTAGGGGAATGCTGTGAAGACTAACAATTATCACACCTGCCATGTCTAGCTATATGCTTGGATTTAGCGTGACATTGGTTTAAATGGCCATCGGTGCTCTTCTCAGTGCCCGAGTTTTGAGTTTCCTTTTATCAGCACCGTCCAGGATGTGTATGAACTTCTCTTCTCACAAGAGTGTCACACAGGGAGCTCAAACACACACACACACACACACACACACACACGTGAGTATACACACACTACACAAATACAAAATAATGGCAGGTTAAAATTGCCTCTGCCTCTCTTTTGCAAGATTCAGATCTAGGATTGGACCCTTCGCTGTTTCTCTGGGTGGTGGCCTCCTGTGTGTGCACAGCGAGGTGACACCTAGGGGCCATGATCCAAACCTCTCCCCACGCAATCACCCTGAATAAGATGTCGTTGCCGAGTTGTCTGGTAGTGAAAGCGTCCCATGGCCCGACTTTCCAAGTGGATGGGCTTCATTAAATCATTTAGGCTGGACCATGATGTTGTCCACAGACAACAGATGATGCAATGAGAAAATGCATGATTTTATCGACCTGGCCAGATGCTTGTGATAGATGTGTTTAAGGGCAAAAGGAGTGCTCCACCAGGGAGCGCAGGAATGTGCATGTCTACGCGAATGTGCTCAAGGATAGGTGCTGAGAACACTGCAGTAGAATTCTTAAGGTTTTAGAAAAAAATGATCCATTTTCTGAAATTTCTGAAAATAACACTTATCAAGTATACAAATGAGTTATATTTTTAAAATTCTCTAGATTTCCAGTTATTGAATTCTCTGTCCATCTTGATTGGAAAAGCCAAGGGAGGATAATTAGAAACAGGTCTCACCAGCAGCCACTCAGGCCTTGATAGCTCTGCAAGCTTTCAGCATCAAATTCTAACGTGATGTTTCGGGAGATCTATGACATTAGAACTTTGCAAACGCAGTCAAACAACTTGTCACTGTTGTTTCAAAGAATTTCAACAAGAAGTAGAAATGAGACGAAGTCGTGTGTCTGAATTGTCAGCAGTTCTAGTCCCTATGTACTCTATAGTCGCTATAGAAATAGACGTGAGTCTGCAGTCCTGGAACGTGTACCCAGAGCGCTTCTGAAGCATTTAG
>NDGN011482793.1:0-10866 GCA_002564285.1 Tympanoctomys barrerae
ACTCAGACCCTTGTGCTTGCCAGGGAAGCGCTTATTCTACTGAGCCATCTCCCCAGCCCCCAAGAATGGCAAACCTTCTTTTTTTCTTTTTCTTTTTTTGATAAATACTAATTCTGAAAATTAAAGGTGACCATTTTCAATTTTATTTATTAATATTCTACTCCTCTCTGCAGAATAACTCCTAATAGGATTTCAGTTAGCTATCCTATAGTGAAACTCATTTGCATTTAAAAATGTTGATGGTTTCCTACATTTTTCATTAAATATTTATCAAATATTTCTGGCTTTATTGACATTAAGCAAAAACGAACATTTATTTTGCCTGAGAGGATTAGAAATGTGTGAAATAACTCTGATTAATTGAGGGATCTTCAAAATAACAGGCATGCAAACGTACCCTAAGGGGTGTTGCTCAAGACCTCATCTAACTCCTACCCCTCCAGAGTGGTTAGGACCTGTGAGGTCCTTTTAACAAATAGAACATAGCCAAGGTGAACAAATAGCACTTTTTCAGTGGCCTTACGTAAGACGGTAGAACCTGCCTCACTGATAGACTTTCTCTATGTGGGCTTCAGAGAAAACAGGTGCCTGGCTATGGCCCAGCATCGGGGCGTCACGCAGCCTCACTTCAAGGAGAGGAGTCCAGGTTCTAGCGATTGCAGGGCATGGTTCCTGCTAATACCCAGGTGGGCGTCTTTTCCTAGCAGACTTGAAAGGATGCCACAAGATTAAACACAATATTATTCCATTTTGGAGATTGCCTGTGAAAAATTGTGAATGCTCTGTTTAATAAAAGTCTACTAAACCATGGAGGAAACTGATGATCTATTGTTTTCATGACAACTTACTTTTGTCTCTTTATATTCTACCTATTAAACAATTCTTTACTGCTGATGATACCATAATAAGATTTTGTTTGGTGATTTCTATGAATATTAACCTTTGATTCTTTCCAAATTTTTCAATAAATTGAATTTGCAAAATGGTACAAATATTCTTCACAAGATCAAAGGTGCAAAATTTAACTTAATCTCAAAAATGCAACTACTGTCTCCAAAAACAAGGCAGAAGCCCAGGTGAAAGAGAAGATTATGAAAATTGCTACTTGAAGGTCTTAGATGTAAAAATTCAGATAAACGAGCCAATTTCAAGACTAGCTCACTGTGGTTTCCTGATTAACACAATTACAAAATGTGAGCATTGGACCAGAATGTCCAAGATAATACAGCTTTAAAATTACTTTCCCCTTAACATTTCTACAATATATTTTGATACTTTAATCACTGGGAAAATAAATGTCTATTTTATGTCCCACATATGGACACACTGTGAAGCCTATTAATAAGACCCAAGGAAAGAAAGAAAAAGCCACCTGCCCAGGACGCCCAGAGGCACTGTGCCATGGCCTTCCTACAGAGCGGTTCATATCTAGCTGCAACCGGTCTTCTCAGCTAACCTGCATGCATCTACGATCACGATGCGGTGTGAACCTCACACATCACATAGCTTCTTGAATGGGGAATAATGCAGAGAAGCTTATGAGTATTTGAACTGGCAGGGAAAATTAGCACAAGACAGCTTCAGTCCTCTCCTTAACAGTCTTGCTAACTAGAGAGAGAAAGAACTCAATCAAATATATGAGGTCACATGGTTTTCTTTTGTTTCAATTCTCATTAATTTCACTCAGTGGAACCTCTAATAATGCAGTCATTCAACAAGCTATTATGGAGCACTACCCTAGTTATCTATTGCTGCATAACAAACTGCCCAAAATTGTAGTTTAAAAGAACCACCATTTTATTATATTCTAGAATTTTATGGACTGAAGATTCAGACATCACACAATGTAAGCAGCTGTTCTCTCCTCTAAAATGCATGGGGCTTTGGGAAAGTTTATGTATCTGAGCACAGGACTTAGCTAGCATCTGTGATCATCCCCTTGTGACTGGCCTGGGAAGCCTCAAAGCCAGGCCCAACAGTTGCTGCCTGCAAGAAAGGCTGCCCACATAGCACAGGCTTCCTCACGTTTGCTGGGCTTGGGCTCATCAGCTATCTCACACAACAGCTAAATACTTGAAGAGTGTGCAGCCTACAAGAGAAGCCAGGCAGTATTTAAGCTTGTGTGTCTGACTCATATGCTTAATATTATGTTCTCAACTTTCATCCACTTAACTTTGAAAAGATCATGTTTACCTTTCTTTATGGCAAAAGAGTATTCCATTATGTATAAATCCACACTTTCCTAATCTGTTCATCTGTTTCCAAGATATAATTATTATAAATCATGCTTCTATAAATGTGTATTCATGCATCTCTGTAATATGATGACTTCAACTCTTTAGGGGAGATACCATGAAGCAGGAGAGCTGAGTCCAAAGAAAGTGGGAGGTGCTTTTGGTTGTTTTTGGAGAAACACCCACACTGATTTGCATAGTGGTTGGAAGTTCAAATAATTCACTAAATTAACTATTCGCCAGTATCAAAAGTATTTTAGTAAATAAGCTAACTCATTTCATTTATGTGCCCAATTTCTCTTAGTACGTTCAAAAGAAAAGTTTTGTGCTATTATGCTTGTATCTTCTTTTCAAGAGAGAATCTTTTTTGTCTCTGAGTAACTACTTTGAAGATCATGGTTCAATAGCTATTTTTATTCCATCATTATTTTGTTTTGAAATTTTGTGGGGTTTTTCATAAATTAAAAATAATATGAAAATCCAGGCACCACATACCACACTGGCCCTGCCCCTGGGCGAGCTGACCCGGTGGTGGAGTCCGGGCATGTGATGCACACCTGTAACCCCAGCACTAGGGAGGCAGAAATCAGAGGACCACTATGGGTCAGAGCTGCATAGTGAGACCCTGCACAAAAACAGAATAAAACAAAACAAAAACTTAAAAATAATATGAAAACTGCCTTGTGAGCGCCTAGCACCACTGCCGTCGGGCCCTTGGCCCGCGCAGCCGCAGCACGCTCAGGCCGCAGCACGTGAGGCTGCAGCCTCCGAGTCGGAGAGTGTGCAGGACGCCGCTGCCGTGGCTCGCAGCACAGCAAACTTAGCACCTCCCTTGTGCCTTTTTTCTTTTTCGCAAGTAATTGAACAAAAATGACTCCTTTCAATGATAACAGCTCTCCTTAGCACATTCTCAAAATCAAATAAAATAGATAGTTATTCACAAACAGAACTCATTTTATAAGTAACATGTAAGTTATCGACATATGCTGCTAGAAATTATTTCTGCTTTTAGCGAGTTCTTGTTTTCTTCCTTTTCAAGATTTTGTAATCTTTGAAAATTAAGATTGCTTCTGTGCTGTAATTCAGGAGATGCCCACAGCCTTTAGTGCAGAGCCACGTGGCCCACGGCTTGGGGACAGACATGCTTCACGCAGACCTGCTCCAAAGAAGACAGCAATCTTGCTCAGTCATCTCACTAAATGCTCTTAAGTGTCATGAGCTTTCCAGAGATATAAAACTGTCAGAAGGTATACAGATTCTGAAATACCTGCGCCGATTTCCCATAAGCTGAATTAAAATTTAAAAATATAGAATATAGTTAAGTCATTTATTTGTATTTACAAAGTCAGAGGAGTAGATTCGTTCAAATATTTTCTCTATTTGTGTTATTGACTAATATCAACACTGTCAAATTAGATGACCAAAGTGGCTTCTATGCAAGAACACACTCTTCTCCAAGAACCCCTACAGGAAATATACACTTTTTTCTCTATCAGTAGTGTGCTAATCTGAACTTCCTTGGTAAATAATCTCAACTGGACCTTGAAAAGAAACAAGCATATCCACAGTTTTATGCCAATGGATGAATTAATGGAAAAAATAGTTTTCATTAAATATTTCTGTCCAATACTTTTTTGTGGCTTTTTTCTTCTAAGTAGAATCCACTCTCTTTAAATCTCTTCCTATTTCATACGTGGTGATGTTACATTTTTTCATTTCCTTCTAATACATGAATCAATCAGCAAAATCAAATAGGGTAATATTTATCTATATTCTTCTAAATCTGGAAAGCAGATGCCATTAGCTTTAGAACTGCTTCTCCGGGAGGGGTCACAGGTGAACAGCTCTTCCTTTAGGTGCCAGATTAGGAAATACTATCATTACTGCAGGCTATGAAGCAATTATGCTGGTGTTTCTTATTTCCAAACCCATAATTAGCCATAAAAAGAAATGTACAAATAAAATACTGTGTTTATATTTCCCACATAAAAAGCTCTATTGTTCAATGACAAAGACATCAAACACCGGATTTTATAAAACTACTATTTTGTAATTATCTGACTTAGAACCTACTGTATTTTAAGAGAGAAACATGAGCCTTTCATAAGCAAGTGAGAAGGAACAGATTTGGGTTGTAATTTATACATCTCCTTGATTTCAACCATCTGAATAAAATCTAATATTTGCTTACTAGTTAAAAAATGAGACCATTTGAAAATGAAAATTCAGCACTAAGAATTCTTTTTTCAGTAGCAGAATCTGAACTAAGTCTTATATGGCTTTTTATCTTGCTCAGCTCCAGCAAGTAAAAGAGGGGAAGCACATCTCCCGGCTGCCCGGAACTTTCCATCCCTCCCTCACACTAATGGCCACCCCGCTTGTGTGTCGGGGGCCTTTATTTTCGGTGGCTGCACGAGTCACGCATGATTACTTAGTTCTTTTTTAAGTAGGTGCACTTCAGGATATCTTTTATCTCAGTGACTAAATTCCTGTTGCCATATAATAACAGTGTTCAAATTCTCCAAGACTTTCCACTAAAGATCTATTTTTAAAAAGTAATATTCATTTATGCCTCTGTCATGTTTCTTTTTCCATGTAGGACACAAGAGGTATATGACAAAATGGATTCCCAAAGAAGATGCTTATAAATTAAGGTATTAATTTTTTTTTAATCCAACATCCATTACTGCACCCGGACAACAATTATCAGGTCCTTTCTGAATAATCGCTGGGGTATTTTAAGGAAATGCACATAGCCCTCCCTGCCAAGAGTTCGTGGTCCCTCTGCTGCGCCTGATCATCCTGAGGCAGAGGCCGAACTGCGAAGTGTCTCTTACACTTAGAGGGAGAAGCCAGGGGCCTTGGTAGGCCAGTCCCTAGGGATTCTCCCCAGTAACTGACTGTGCTAAAGGTATCACATATTGCCGTGATAGTAGAGCACAACAGAGCAAGAACAGGCTCAGGGATGGGCCAAGTGGCCCGGGATGGAGAAAGCATCGTAGTGACAAGAAGCAACTGCTAACACCAGCCGAGGCTAGCACGCGAGCACCCTCAGACGTCATGCAGGCTTTCCTGGGTCTATTTGCAATACTGGTTCATTGCTCCCTCTTGTTTCATGTATTTCAAATGTCAGCCTGCTTAGATGAAGAAATGTATTTGGATAAAGCTATAATTTTCCTCTGAACCACATCTATTGGAGACTAACTATTCTGCAGCTCATCTCTAATCTTGTAGAGAAATAAATGTAGAATATGCCATCGTATCTTTATTTATAAATTTAATTTTATTAAGTAATGAAAATACAAATTTGCACTGTTGAGGTTTTGCATTTATCTGTTTAAAGTGAATATTTTGAGGCAATTAAATACCCGTTTAATAAAAGTGCAATATTTAAGAACTAAGCACTGCTTTCTCAACTGACGGGCTACTAGACACAAATGTTGATTGACACAACCAAACCTGCACACATCTGAATCTCAAGGGAGATTGTTCTAGTCTTCTGTCTCCCCTCCTGTGTAGCCACAGGAAAAAGAAGGGGGAGAAGCCCAGAGCCCCCAATGGGCTGCTGTGGTTGGAATCAATTTTCACATTTTCACCTTCTGAAATCGCTTAACATCCAGATTCACCATTTTAAAAACAAAAACCAAGTGAGGAGCATTGTTATTAGTTTCCAAACTTGCAAGGAAACCTTCAAATCTTTACTATTACTAAAATTATCAACTTTTTAATAGCATAATGTCTTAATATTAAAAATTAAATTTTAAATTATTACTGAATTCATCTAAATAAATTTTAACATATAATTAATGCTTTGAGATGTAAAAATGAATGGGCTTTTTAACTTTCAAGAGATTGAGGCTACTCAGAATGAGGAACATACCTGCCATAACTAATCAAAACACATAAAGAAGTTGGATACTTTTTAAGATTTGCCTTCTTCAAGATATAAATAAAGTAAATATATGAGTCCTTATAGCATACATCTTGAAAGACCAACTTCACCCACTAACTTATAAGGAAAACATATTTAAACACTTTAAGGACTGAATCAAATATTCTAATCATTACAAAGAGCCAATTCATTAAGTGGAGGGCTCCAACCCTGCTATGGAGGCTAGTGCTACAATTGCAAAGTGAAGAACCCGTCTGTCCACCAGTGAGCAGGGTAGTGGTCACAGCCTCTGGCTCTGGGTTTTCCTCCTCTTTTCTATCATTATCAGACAAAACTGAATGGTCTAAAAGGATTCATTCCTCGTACATGACTTTTACAATTTGAATATCTCTTTAGAAACTTTCTTGGTCAAGCAGAGTGTATGAGTGAAATCTGTTATAATTTGTCAGACTCTCAAATGGATCAGACATAAAGCACACAGCAAGGATGTCTACATTTGCAAGAAGCTTTATTGTTTTTCTTGCTTTCCTCTTTTTACTTGAAGTTCAGCACGGAGTCATTACCTCAGAAAGTGCCCGGGTCTCCACAGGCAGTGGCCCCGGGCAGCCAGACGGAAGAAGAAAGCCTGTGTTTAAAATGGTTTAAGATTCAGGTTGACCTTTTTAGAAGCATTTGTTTTCCTCCAGACAGACTTCCACAGATTATCTGATCCCTGAGGTTGCATTCATCATCTGTACTTTAAAAAAAAAAAGCCTATCTGGAAACCAAGTTCAAGATCTCTGTCAGACGGTGAGTCCAGACTAGAGAAAGGACAAATGTGATTAGAAACCAATTACTGATATGAGAAGGACAAACTCCTCAGTGCTTTCCCCAGTGCAGTAGCCAGGCAGCAGGCAGAGGAGCGCATGTGATGCTTTAGTAGGAAGCCATCAGGGCAGCTGCCCATAGAGGGAGACAGCTTGCCAGCCACATGTGTGCGGGGTTCGGGCCTGCTCCGTTCCTGCTCCCAGCTGCTCCCCACCTGGAAAGACACATTCCTGTTCAATCCATGTAGCCCACACGTGGCCCTCACACCAGCCTGCTGCAACAGCAAAAACGCAGGGGTGAATCAAGGCACATTATTTCTAATGTGTCAAACGATTTTGTATTCCCTCACTATTGTTGTCATCCATGCACCCCCTTTCTCTCTAAAACAAAATGAAATCAACCAGAGAATTGTAAAAGTAAACATGGATGAGGACTACAGGCAGAGGGAACAATATAATGCAACAGTTCAATTCAACCCCTGAGGTTAAGAGCCAGGCACTGCCGGCTTGGAAGTCTGGGTATGTGGTATGTTACCAGTTGATAACACCACGCACATTTCTTCTAAGCTTTCGGTTCTCCACTGATTGAAGAAAGCCAGTTTGAGCCATTGTCTCGGATTCTTGTGGGGAAGGAATAAGATCAGGATACACCAGCCATTGGGACGAGATTTGTTTACTGAAAGAATGAGATGAACGAATGGGATTCCATGAAAGGGACTCTCTACCGTGACTTCGGCACCGCTGACCACATAACTGCGTGCTAACGTGAGTTACTATGCAAAAGGACCAGCTCTGAGAACAGGAGCCCTAACTTTTCTCTCCCAAGCCCACCATGGGCTTGGGGCTGGCTCTCCTGGAAAGGGCTGCTAGAGTTTGCAGTGACTGCAGTGTGCCTGAGCTCAAAAGAAGGGTTTTATTCTCCATGTTCATAATGAAACCAAAATTCCACTTCCTGCCAGTCATGAGGATAAGAGCCTATCATTGGCTCCTGATTTCTTAAATGCAAGACTGGCAATGGTGCCAAAAGAAACCAGAGAAATCATTTAAAAATTGTCAAGATTTTGTTATCTTACGAGCAAAGTATTATTACTAAGAACAAGATGTTAAACTAGGAAAATATTTTTTCTGTGTAAAGAAATTATCTTTTCACATACTTAAATCTTGAGAACCTAAAAGAGTAAGTAAAATCTGGAAGGTACAATAGATACTGTGAAAAGAAAAGAATTTGTTCAATAGGATGGAAAAACTGGGGTGAAGAAAAGGACAAAAAAAAGCAGGGTGAAATATATTTAGGTATATATGCGAGATAGTTTGGAAAATTGTACTGCTGATTTCTGCTGGTCTTTGGAAAGGAACAGTTACTACTTAAACTTTTTCTTTATGTTATTTTTTCTTTTGAATTTCTTACAACATTTTTGTTGTTTTGTTTTTCTTTAAACCATCTTGCATATTAATATTCCCTAAACAACAAATTTAAAGATAACATCATGCAATACAGCAACCATTGTTGAATGCCTATTATTTTGTTTAATGAAATTTTATATCATTTCTAATGCTGTTTTTTGTCTCACTATTTTGTATTCTTTTAAAAAAAGAAAGAAATGCCATTTTTCACTGAGGTTGGCAATACATACATCTCCACTGCACACAATTACCTGCCTGGCTTTATGCCACAGGTGTGGAATATTTAGAATCTTCTAGTTGAACTGCAGCCTGTAGAAAAGCAGCCCTCCGGGGTCCAAGCACCCAGGGCCCATCCCATTTGTACATCCTCTGCAGCAATGTGCTCCTGATTTCCCCAGAAAACCTTTCCTGTTGCAGGACAGCTATCACTTCTTAAATGAAACATGCTTTTTTGGGGAAATACAAACACCTATAGGCCTGCCTAAAACATCTCCAAGCAGAGAGGCAGTCTTTCCCCTGGACCGGAGGGGTCCTAGGGCCTAAGGCTCTCCTTTGGCATAGTAACTGTCACACACTTGACCAGTCCAGCCACAATCCGGCCACATCTCCCCCCTTGTCACCTCCTCAGGGAGCACGTACAATCACTCATGGAGCCCAGCCCTGTCTTGGTCTCTTGCCCCCAAGCCCCAGCTCTATCCCCTGCATCTGGGCCCTGCCCACGTTCATGGTGCCTGGAGGTTCAAGTTCAATGTCAAAGCCATTTGTTACCTCACTTATTCTCCTTTCCTGGTAAATAAAAATACTAAGCATGGGGCCAGAAAGATAGCTCAGCTGCATACATGCATGCCTGGCAAGCACAAGGTCCTGAGTTTGACCCTCAACAATAATAACAACAACAACAAAAAAAAAAAATCATGGCAGAGTGGGAAAAAGTGGGGCATATCAGAGGTAACAAAGACAATACAAAGTCAGGAAGCCAACACACAGGACCAAGTTCTGCCTTTGAAAATGGGATCTAGAGGGACAAGACTTCCCAGTATCTGACAAACTGCAAACCCCACACCTTCCCAAGACTGTTTCTGCGTGCAGATTTACAGGAGGCGAAAGATCAGCACAATGACTTCTCTTCTGCACAAAGAAAGGCCTACAAACTTCTGCAGTGTCTTTGGTCAAAGACCCAACAGGATACATTTGGTCTAAAGCATAGCATATGTGAATTTTCAACTTGAAGTAACAGGAAAAAAAGTCAAGCTTATAACAATGAGACTATTCCAGCTGAATTTTTGTTTTCTGTTTTATTGAGGAATTGTTCAATAATTTAGCCACTTTGCTAGAAAAGCAGAATGAATGCAGATGTGACAGATGAGGATTTTACAGTGCAAAGTCTGCTTAGAAACCCCCCAAGTGAGTGCAGCCTACCAGAAAGCATCTATAAAATATCACAAAATGGTTAATTTTATTGATACTTCCTATTGTTCTTAATGGATTTCTGCTTCCAGGACATCGTCCTACCTGAGCATCCATACGTTTTGACTACAGGATTCCATTTCTAAGAGAGGTGACCCTTCAATCCATGTTTTAAATAACTTTGGCAAGGTAAAACAACTAATCATTGTGAAACTGGGGATCTAACCCAGCAGACCCTAAAGCTTTCTCCTAGTTATTTTACTACCCTTTCCTATCAAAGTCAAAACTAGTTTTTCCTTTTAGAGTTTAGCCTCAAATATGTCAATCATTTTTCAAGAATACCTATGGAGACAGCTATACGTATTTCAACTACTCCTAAATGTGTTACAAAGTCCCAGGGCAGGCACCCCTAATGAAAATAATGTGTAGTAACCAAGACAACATGATTATTGATGATTTCATATTTAATGCTAGTAATTATTTTATATTCTTGAAAAATGAGTTTTCTACTTGATTTAACCATGTTCAAGGTAACAGCTGTGTTTATTTTTCTGAAGTCCTAAAATAAGTCATAGTTTCTGTTTAAAATTCAAATAATGCGGTAGCAGATCTCAATGTACACGAGACGCCACCACTTCTCAGGCCCTGGGTTAGTGAGGAGACAGAGCCCATCCTGTCTTTGGGATCTGACATCACTCACTTTTCCTGAATGTGTTCCTTGGAATCACCCACTCTTACCTGGATCTCCGATTAGAAGCTCCAAAATTCTAAAGCGTAATTAGGCATAAGGCACCCACCTCTTCACTCACTTCCATCTTCCCGCTTACTTTGTTTGCTTTGTTTCACAGCTGCACTTGATTCAGAGGCCTTGGGACTTCTTTACGTCCTCTGCCCAGCCCGTTGCCTAATTCATCATATTTTGACAGATCTCCCTACCATCCTATTAAAGCTATTCTTGTGAGCTCACCCAGGACTTAACCGCTACATTCAGTGGCCTATATAAAGGCTTCAGCCTCCATCTGCATTCTTACTCTGTGACACTCGTGACCGATTCTGTGTCTGTCTCCAAATCTGTGCGGAAGGCTTGGGCCCAGCTTGGCGCTGCTCGGAAGTCACAGAAGTC
>NDGN011482795.1:0-14548 GCA_002564285.1 Tympanoctomys barrerae
TACATCCCTTGTTCCATCTGGGCTTCCATCATCTATGATTATAATTTCATAGTTGAATCCACTCTCGGAAAAGCTTTTCACCAGCAGCCACCTGATGAGAGTCAGGTTCTCGCGCTCGTTGTAGGTAGGTAACAGCACCCAATACTTGTTCCGGGGCCGGAAGCGGCCCTCCAGCTCCCGGGGAGACCCAACCAGGGCACGAATCGCCTCCATGGGGGCCGTGGTGGAACTGCGCCAACATCTGAATTCTTAAGGTTAAAATTTGTTGTTGCTGTTGATTCTGATTCTAATGGATGGCCCTTTCTAGATCTGACAGTCTTTCTTTAAAAGGCTATGCCTGATTAATACCTATTAGAGTCTTACAGGATGGTTGCCTCTCCTTCACTGTGTGTGTGTGTGTGTGTGTGTGTGTGTGTAAGCCCCCATTAACGGTTTTAACACGGGGGGGGGTGTCTGCTAACTAGATCCTCTTCTTCATTGCTGACTCAAAGATCAACATACTCATACACTGTCAGTATAAAACCCTGGCCTCTGGGCAATATAATTCCTCCAAAAAGTCTCAGGATCCCTCTCTATTTCTAACTGCTCTCACTCTACTGGGAATCCTTACATATGTGGTCTGGTTCCTGGTTATTTCTTGGAAGTCTAATTCAGAATGTGTTAAGACTTTCTCCTTCTGGCCACTTGGAGCTCACATCTTGGAGTTTAAAAAATTTCCTTTTCCTTTTAAATAATTTTAAAAGGGGAAAATCCCTGGAGGCTAGAAATGTTTGACTGTATGTTTTACTTGTAGGTTTAGCTATTGTGGAGTAGAAATTAACCAAAACTTCTAAAACTCCATGTATCTTGGCACGGAGACATATTAATTTTATAATCAAGAAAATACCACAGTTAAAAGGCAACCAAAACCTTTATCTGCATGACCAACATACATATTTAGGTGGCAATATATCACTATGAGAAACTGAGTTTTTAGTAAAATATATTTAGTATTTTTCTGTTTTATTTTTCAGTCTGAATAGTAGCTAAAGGACACTTTTCATGGACTGAATCTTTGTAAATTTTAGAGAAAACATATTTAAGTTGACAAATGAAGTCTGACATTTGGCTATGGTTTAATAGGCTGAACACCAAGCAAATCCTATTCCTTTATTTGTTCATTTTGCAATAAGTCTTGACATCACCTTCTCCTCTTTCTTAAATTTGCTTACTTAACAGGGCACAATGAAGTTTTGATGTGCAATCTGATTTCAAAAGAATCTTTGAGACAGCTAATCTTATGTACACTCACTGTAATTAAATATTACAGCACAAATGGTACATAATATACTCACTCTCTTGAGAACCTCTTAGAACCAAAGAGCAATGACACACAAAAGTATAGATTTTCAGAGTCCTTTTTTGGTAGGTTTTTCAACTTGAACTTTTAACTTGTATACCACCTAGAGCCTGCTAAAGCATTATATAGCATGGGCTTGAATATTTTATTGTTTTTCTCTCTGTCCTAAACTCTCATTTTACCTTAGTTTAAGATCTGCTAGCTGACTAATCTACTTATTTTTTAAGCTACTTGCTTGCTTCAAACTACTTGCTTAGATGTATTCATAGTGGAGATGCCATATTAAATTAGGCTAATAATCAATTTCAATTGTCTCGTGTGGTAAAAGTGACTATAATATATTTTATCTGAGAATATAATTCCCATCTTTAACATTTTTAAATCCAGTAACTGATTCCCAATCATATTCCTTCATTTATTAATTCCTTTTCCAGCCCTATCATGCAAGTTTAAACTATGTGGTAGTTCACAAATTCATGTTCACCACTATTTTTATTTTTTTCTAAGATGGCACAAATTCATGCTCATCATTAGTTTTATTTTTTCTAAGACAAGATTTCTGCTTCAAGTAGTGGTCTTGATTTGGCAGCTGAATCCATGTAACATACAACTTTTATTAGACTGATATTCAATTTTTAAAAATGGCTTTTCTTGAAAAATGTAAATATACTCATAACTAAAAACATTCTAAATAATTCAATAACAACTTGTTAAATGTAACTATTATCCCTATCTTCAAAGACAACCACTCTTGGTCCTTGTGGGTATTTCCAGAGGTATTCTAAATATGGAGTTAAAATATTTATATGCTATTTTAGACAATCTTCTTTGAAATCATATTAATATGAGAGAAAAGGGATTCTGAAAAAGTAAGCTTATTTTTCAAGTGTAAGAAAACTAAGGAACAAAATCTTTAAAATCTCAGGAACGAATAGTTTGCAGACCAAAGAGCAGTTAAGTGCAGAAGGCACCCTGAAGGGGGCAGATTACCACAGAATTCTTAAGAGGCTTAAAAAGTGAAAGAGCTAAATGCCTTTTCTCAGTTGTACTATAAATTGGATGGACTGATTAAATTTGTTTTGGAACTGTTTAGATTTCAGGCCCTTTACTAGTAACGTTAACAATGTTTGGAGAAAATACTTAACACCTGTAACTTAAAGGAGTTAGAGATTTATTTTGGCTCACAATTTCACAGGGTTCAGTCCATGGTTAGCTGGCTGTAAAGCAAAAATGATACAGTAGAAGGTTGGGGGAGAAAAGCTGCTTAATCTGTGTCAGCCAAGATGCAGAGTAGAGCAGAGGACCTGGGGACAAGAATACCCTTCCATGTCACATGCCCAGTGACCCAACTCTTTTGACCAGGCCCCACCTCCTACCAGCACATTTAACTGTGATTTATTAATGAATTAATCCATTGATAAATATAGCTTCTTCTCAATCCAATTACTTTTTAAATGCCCAACCACTTTTGGGGTTACTCTTGATCGAAACAGTAATTGTTTCCTCCATGCCTTTTCCTCCTTCCCCCATCTTCACATACCTGCAGAAAACTCTTCAGAAGTCAAATCAGAGCAAGTCTATGCCCAGTGAGAAGAATGCAGTAGACTAAAAGGAGATTCAAGATACTTGTCCTGGATTCAGCTCTGAATAAATTAGGAGCTAATCTTAGAGTTACCTGACAGGAGAAATTTACCATTCAAAAAGAAAAGACCTATCAGTACTAACAGACAAAGGTTCTCCTAAGAGAATAGGAGAATACCAGTATGAAGCCAACAGTCAAAACTTACTTCTTGCTACAGAGATTATGATGTTTTCACATATGAATATCTAAAAATGGATTATCGTATTTTAGAGAAAATCTTCTAATAAACATGTGAAAGAAACACACAAAAGAAATGAATCAATGAAGAAAATAGAAAATTAACTCCAGATGAATTGAAATAAGAGAATACAATATATGAAACATAGGGACAATAAAAATGAAAATATATGAAAAAAAATTACAGATTGAATAAAGGAAGTTCGAGACATAAAAAACTGAAATTCTACACAAACTGAGAAAATAAGAGATAAGCTTTCAAAAATTATTTTTTCTCCAATACTAAATGCTATGACTTTTAAAGTTTTTTAATTGAAGAGACTATTGAATCCTCAGAAAAAATCTGATAAAAGGTACTTATTAAGGGACATCTATTTCAAGTAGTAGGGCAAAAAGTAATGAGATTCTACTAAGTTCCAAAGAGAAGTAAAACTGGTGAAAATCAGAATGATATCTGATTTATCGAGAACAACACTGAAAGCTAGAAGATAAGGCTTTCAAAATTATTAGGGAAAAGGTGTGCTATTCTATATTTCTATCCCTGGACACTTTGTTACCCAATTATGAAGATAGCATGAAGGTATTTTGAAGGCACACAACTAAAAAATTCATTATGTAATAATTCTTAGAGTAGATGGAGCATTGTACTCCACTTCAAAAAGTGAAAAGAAATAAGAGATCTGGCAAATAAAGAGGGAGGTCTTGGAGTGGCACAACTGCCGGGGGTCTAAAGAACAACAGTTCTAGATAAGGTGGTGCCATTGAGAGCTCCAGCAGAACTTTCTAAAATAATATAAAACTTCCACATTGTCTGGTGAACTCAAATGCGTGAACAGCATGTTTTGAACATAAGCAGTAGCTGAGTACGTTTTAATTTTTATTTATGGTACCAGGAAGCAAATTCAGGACCTTGCATTTGCCAGGCAGGCATCATGCCCCTCAGCTACATTCCTGGCCACTCTTTTATACTTTACTGTGCTCCCATAAAAATATCTTACAGATCATTCCATATGAAAAGCATAGACGGACCTTCTAGTTTTCATGGTTTCATATTTTACTGAACACAAGTACTTGATGACATAGAAACTTATGCATGTATTGAGGCACTATAATCCCCCAAATAAAATTCTAGTTCAAAATTTTAAGATCTATCCAGGCTACCTTCCACAGATATTATGCCCAAACTTAACTCATGTCTGAGAGACCCAATTGTCCCACCTACTCCTCAACACTCCCTCTGTACTATAAAATGAAACTGTCTTTGCACTCTGAAATGTCAAAGTATATATTGTCATTTTGATTTCAATTATATTTATTTATTTTCCTGGAATTTGTGAAAGCACATGCTCCTACTTATAGCTACTTGGAGGCTGAGGCAAGAGGACTGCGAATTTGAGGCTAGCCTTTTCAATAAAAAGAAAGGGCTGAGATGTAACTCAGAACTAGAATGTTTGCCTAGTATGTGTGAAGCTTGGGTTCAATCTCCAGTACCACAAAAGATAAAAAGTTTTTTCAAAAACTGTTCACTCAGCCTTACTTTTACAAATGTTACAAATCATCACTCAGATCCCTTCTCTATTCTTTTAGTTTTTCCGTTCTATTTCTCACTAGCACTTGTCCCTCACTTTCTTCAAAATGTTGGACAAGATTTTTTAAGAAAAATTTTATAGTAATGTTTTCAATTTGCTCTGAGACTATTTATAAGCACTTATGTGGATAGATTTTAAAGATGTATGCCAAAAATGCTCATTGTGATACAATGAGAACAACAAATACAGTATTTCACAGAAGATGTGACACTGCAAGATGAACTATTATTATTATGTTTTTTTGAGACAAGGTCTCACTATGTAGTTTAGGTTGTCTTTGAACTCACCATGTAGCTGGTGCTCACCTCAAACTTATGGCAACCCTCCTGTCTCAGCCTCCTGATTCCTGGGATTACAGGTAAACACTACCAAACCTGGTGATAAACCATTATTTTATGAGTTACTAAGAAAGTAAAATTTTTGCCAATTAAAAAAAGAAAGCACTTTCTTATCACTTAGAGATTTATTGTTCTTAGTGAGTATAATTTATATTTACATCATTTGCAAATAAAGGCATTGTACTTTTTAAAAGTGTTAATTTACCATATGATTATAGGTAGGATAATAAGCAATGCATTCTGAAAACTGGCTAATTTCTAGGTACTATCTCAAACATCAATATTAGTAAATCAGGCTAGTATAGTTTTGGTTTATTTTAGGACATCTAAATAAAGGATTTTTGGGCCAGAGAGATAGCTCAGTTGGAGGTGCAGGGTCCTGAGTTCAATCTCTGGTACAGGGTCCTAAGTGCAGGGTCCTGAGTTCAATCTCTGGTACCATGCATGCGCGCGCGCGCACACACACACACACACACACACACACAAAGATATTTTTGGTTTTATTTTTGTATTTTGTTCAGGGTCTCACTATACAGCTCTGACTCATAGTGATCCTCCTGTTTTCAGTCTCCCTAGTGCTGGGATTACAGCACATGCCATCACGCCCAGATTGGGTCACAGGCTCAGTATGTATGTGGTACCAGGATTAAACCCTGGTCCCTGCACTTCCCTAAGTAGGAGCTTAGTCTATTGAGCTGTCTTACTGGCCCTTCAATAGTTTTGTGAAGCAAAGTTATATCTTTTACATTACATGTAAACTGAAATGCTTTATAGTACTAATAGCTATAGGTTTATAATACTCTAGTCCCTCATTATTTTTTGGTTCAACTTTCACAGGCTATTTTGTGGGTTATCAAAAAATATTAATCTAAATTATTTATCATGGATTTTTTGCTATTGAGGATTTTGTAGTACCATACAGCATGTTGTTAAAATCATGTAAACTTTTTCTTTTTCTAAACTTTACGAGTTTAGAAAATGGTTAAGAACATTAGAAGTATTTTTATAATTGTGGGAAAGGGGGCCTGCAAGTTAGTTCAGCCGTTTAAGTGCCTGCTTATGCAAACGCAGTCAGGCTCAGGATACTGTGGTTCAATCCTCAGACCCTCATGATTTACCAGACCTGTGCTTAAGGCACTCTGAGCCAGCCAAAAAATCCTTCTCAACTTTGGGCCATGCTTACCTGGCAAGCACAGGGTCCTGAGTTTAATCCCCAGTACCACAAATAAAAACATGTGGGAAAGGTTTACAAGAGTGTGGGAAGGTTTTATAATGCCTTTAAATATGTATAAATACTAAAATAAATATAATGTTGCTACTTTGCCGGCTTTCACTTATTGCGGGAGTGTCTGGAACATAATGTCCACTGTAAGTGAGACCACTGTACTAGAATTAAATACTTCAGGAGGCTTTATGGGTTTGTGATTTACTTACCTACAAAGATGTTGCTGAGATTAATTTCATTGGCGTATATTATCATTGGCATATATTACCACAGAAGAAGTTATAAGATCAAATGGAGGCTTGATAATCAACAAATATTTACTAAATTTGGAGGTAACATTTTCAGAAAGAGGCTAGACATACACAAAAGCATACTACAGTGTTTTGTGATTCAATGGTAGGTATATTTATTTTAAAATAACATAAAAATGTAAGATAGGTTGCTTTACAATTATAAGTTATAATAAGAACAATTAACTGGAATTTCAGTTAAATAATTGTTTTATTAGGAAATGACAGAAGTAGCACAGATCATTCATCACATAAGGTTTCTCTAAAAAGTGTAACACTAGAGTTTTATGTATAACTTGATCTTTGGAAGAATAGTCTGTAAAAGGAAATGCCAAAAATAACAGCAGACATGTATTTAATATATTATTTTCAAAGAATTTAAAAATATTTAAATTGATGTAAACAATAATCCAGTGAGATAATTTGCCCCCACTTTATAAGTGATAAATTGCAACACTGGTATTATAAAAGGAGTCACTATAATTGACTATTCTTTTTCCACTTTACTATCAAAATACTTTATTCCTATTTTTATATTATGTTGCAGACTTATATACAGATCCACTCACATTGAAGTAACAAAAAAGTGATTTTATATGTACAGGATAATATTCTTCCTTGGGAGATGGAATTCTAAAGGACTTTTATGAGCTAATTCAATGTAATTCATGAATCAAGATAATTTTATGAGCTAATTCAAGATAATTCATGAATTCAAGAGAATTTGACATATGGTCCAAGACCACCACATTTTTGAATTATGGACAGCACTCAATGTAAAGTACAATAGAGCTGGACATGATAAATGAATAAGCATCTCTAGTCAGTCACCTGGTTGACTGACTCTTCATAGAAGATGAAACTTCAGTTATTATTTTGTGTGTGATTCCTTAACTTACAAATCTGTATTTCTACGTGGTGTAATAAATAATTCAGGCAAAGAATGTAAAAAGTCTAGCAAACACAAAGTCAATGCTGATAACATTTTCTTGGAAATAACATTACTTCTATAAATAAGATGATACAAATTGATTTCACATTTATTAACATAAAAACAAACTCAGTGTTTCCTATGAATTTTTATATGCAAAAGCAATACAATAATTGGAGTGTATGTAACATCATTAAGTATGCCTTAGAAAAGAAGATAATTGAACTATATTCCACATGCAATACTTAAAAAAATTATTGCACTAATTTTGTATTAATATCCTTATATATCTTTAAACAGATTTCTATTAAGTATTATTTCTCCATTCGAAAACCTAGTTTTAATGGTTTTTCAAAAGGAAGTATTTTCTGTTTGAAGACATATGGTTCTGGAAATAACAAATTATATTTAAGTTATTATTACTGGCATCTTTTGCATGTGGTCCTTCAGAAAGAAAGAAGACATTAACTTCAGCCTAAACATATATCGGTCTTTTAAACTATTTTTGATTATTATTTTATAACATTCATTTTGGTACCAAGATATATATTAACAATATGGAATAAGTTACAGAGCTGTAGAATATTACTTTTACTAGCATTACATATATCACCTATAATTAGGAGCAGCATCATGTTTAAAACAATAATGACTGTCTACTATTACAACTGACCTGCTTTTAATTATCAATATAATTGAGAAAAAAGCTCTACATCTTAAATTTATTATACTACACCTAAAAGGATACCAGACATTCTTTCCATTGGCTTTGGTAAATGAATAACAACAATAACAATAATTTTACAAGTCACACAATAAATGTTACTTAAGTACTTTTAAAAGTTAAAAGCACAATGTAAACCATCATCATGTTATTTAGTACCTTAATTTCTACTTATTTTCCTAAAATTATTTCAATATACTTGAAAACCTGGCAAACAATAGGGATTTACTAACAATTGTAAGGGTATAAAAGTAAATAGGAATATTTACTTATACATTTCCATATACATTTTCCAAATTAAGTTCACAGTTCAAAACTAAAGAAAATATTTTGTTCATTTTTAGGTGATCTGCATTATATCAGTCATAAATTACTTTGAAATGAGGCAAAGTTCTGATAAATAAATAGAAATATTTAAAATACATTCTTATATAGTTATTCTAAGTATCTTCATACTTCTGAAAGGAATGAAAAAGTGAGAGTTCAGTAAATGAAGGCAAAAGCTGAAGTTGGTTATACAAAACATAGAAGATGCGTTTTCTCTCTTTAAGAATTCCTTTCAAGAAAACAGAAATTTCATAACTTTTCACCTTTTCCTTCATTTTCTACATGTTCTGATCTCAGACTTGCTTCCACTCAAAGGAAGTTTTGCTTCTGTGTTTGTCAGATAATAGTTTCTTAAAGTTTGCTTTAGAAGTATCTGATTAAAAGATACAGAAAAATAGAAAATTAATTATGTTGGCTGTAATTCAGAGGTGATGACATTAATCAAAATTCTCCTATGAAAATTAGTAAAAAAATACCTTATATGCAATGTAATAGGAAAGACTTGAGGTAACTACATAATCTTTCCTTGATTTTGAAAGTACAGCGTTTCATTATAAACTTTTCTAATTTTCAGTCTTAGGTCTAGAAAAAGATTGTTTCCACCTATCATCATATCCACTAATATGCAGAACCAGTAGTGCCAGTGTGGTCAGTGTGACACCACTACACATAGGTACCATTACTAATATACATGTATAAATAGAATAGTCCTATTTTTAAAATATTGTGTTTAGGTTCTCATAGGGCCTATAAAGGTACTTAAAAAATATCAGGAAGACCTTTATTCTTTTGTTAGCTTAAATATAACAGTTATGGTCTTAGATAAACAAACAAGGCTACTTGTTGCTGTAACATTTTATAATAGTATTTCTCCAAATGGATTCTCTAAAACATTAGATTTGAGCCACTCTGCAAAATGTTGAGTAGTGCAGTTTTCTTTCAAGAAGGTAACATGAACAGCACTATATTAAGGCATGATAAATTCTGTGAAGAAGGAATCTACTAAACCATTTTACTGTATTTTTCAAATTGGACTAAATAGCTCTATTTTAACGTTTTCTTTCATTTCTTTCTATTTATTTATTTATTTTTGAGATGAAGCCTTGCTTTCTAGTTTAGACTGGCCTTGAACTCATTATGTAGTCTAGGGTAGCCTCAAACTTGCAGCACTCTCCTGTTGCTGCCTCCTGAGTGCCAGGATAACAGGTGTGCGCCACGATGCCCAGCTGATTTTTAATTTTTAATTTCATATCCTGATGAACCATCTAACACATTTTTGCTATTGTTCAGTGCTTCAGGCTTGAGGAAAACAGCAGGCAATATACAGATGCCTTTATATAGAAATAAAGAAAAGTGCTGTGAAACCTAAATAAGCAAAACCTACAACTAATCAGTTTTGTAGTTTACAACTGACTTAAAGAAAAAAAAATACTCTGTGTTTTGAAGTTTTACATATTTCTTTGGGTCAGTTCAAGCAGAACAGATATCCTAAAACTTTCTTATTATTTCAATCTCTGAGAATAGTTTAGTAAATAATAAGTAAACTTGTTTGCCATTAGAAAAATAAAGCTTAAATCCTGAATTGTCAGTTACTAACTAGTTATTTTAGGTGTTACTTGCTTACCCATATTTTCACTGTTGATGAATGGGATAGCTATCTCCAAGAATTAAATGAGATACTACAGGTAAAAACACTTAGTATAGTCATCTAAAATAATTATTAAAAAAACCCAGCAGAAGTTCGGAATCATGATCACCAAACACGGCAACACACACTCCTTAGGTGCCAGTGATCTCCCAGTACAGAGGTACAATTTGAATTTGTACTCATTATTTGCTCAGGTACAAAAGTGAAAGTTTAACTTAAAATTTTTAAGATTAAAATACTTTGAAGGCTTAAAATTAAATTATTCTATTTCTTTCAGCTATTTTTTCTTTTTTTGTGGCACGAGGGATCAAGCTGAGGACTTTACACACACTGGGCATGTGCTCTACCACTTAGCTATACTCCTGGCCTCTTTTGGCTGCTTTTGAAACACTGTAAGAGAAAAATAAATTACAACTCTTCTTTTGCTGTTACTCAACAAATTTAGAGAAAGAGAAGTTAACATACTTATCTACTATGAAGTTCTTTTTTCAGACAGGATTTGAAAGTAGGATACTTCTGGACAGTCTTATAACCCTATAGAACAGAGAATTAAAAATGTTCAAACATACAGAAAGACAAATAAAGCATAATTTCATTTAAAGATGGAATCTAAAAAGGTCAAACTTAAGGTAGATCAGAATGGCGGTTATCAAAGGCCAAGAGAGTTGAGGGGAGTGAGAGGAAGTTGACCAAGGATTAGAAAATGCCTATTAAATAGGACAAATAAATTTTTAAGGTCAATTGCATGGAAAGGTAACTATTGTTAATAATTATGTACTGTGTATTTTAAAATTGCTTTAAAAAAGATTAAAAGATTCTTGTTATTTTTTGTAAGTATACTCTTCATATATTATGTGAGGTGATAAACATATTAATTAGCTTGATACAGTCATTCCACAATGTGTGTATACATCAAAACATTACCTAATACCACAAATATATACAATTTGTATTTGTCTATTAAGTGTGCAGATGTACATACAATCCTATAGAGGTTCAGAGGTATGCCATAGATACTTAAAAATAAAAACATATAGCACCTAAGAAAGAAATACAGTATTAAAGGCTTACAATTTAGCATAATTTATATTTATTTTTATTATTTGTCCTTTTCAATATTTGTGGCTCTACCTGATAGCTGAGACAAAGAGCCACTAGATGGCAGTTAAGTACACAGCATCTTTACCAGGACAGCTTGGATTTAGTCACTAGGTTTAAAAACACACTAAAATGAATGTTTTCTTCTAGGTATAGATTTTTCTCTTTAAAATGCGTAATACTTAGAAATGTCCTTGCCAAAGAGGGAAGACTGGATATGCTAGCTGTTAATTTTAACAGATTTTCTTCTATTTGTGGCACATCCATCAATATGTTACATCCACCAATGTTAGATATTTAAACATTTGTTGAATCATGCATATTTCAAGTTTTATAGCATGTTTCGTACAAAAATATTGAATTTCTAGTAGTTACTTTCAGCGTGTCACAGAAAAAACTAGTTTAACAAAAATCTTTTAAAATTTGTTTTCCATATAAATGACAGTGAGTACGTAATAACTAAGGGAGCTGCAAGTTGCCTAGAGGGAATGTTTCTCATAGAAAATGAGAAACAGTATTATTTCTTTGTATATTAACAAATCTGAAAAACCAATACAGAAACTGGATTTTTCAAAAATATCTGGAAACTGGGCTAAAAAATTAATTTAATATGAAAATAAATTATTAGAAGTCAAAATAGTGTTCTAAGAAACATTTTTTATAACCTCAAGTTATTTTTGAAAGTAGAAAGGGCCTATGACTTTTCTTTCCTAATAAAGCATTTCATGTTTATATTCTTAAAAAACTATAAACTGTTTTTGAATGCATTTTTTTTATACTCAGATTTTAAAAAGGATACTAATAGACTGGAAATGCGTAAGTTTACCCGGAATCCTCTATGGAGTCTGTCCTTCATAATTCCAATAAATTCTTTATAACTTAATTGGTCATCTTTGTCAACATCAAAAATCTTGAATACAGTGTTCACTAAATGTGGTGAAAGTTTCAGTCCCGTAGCTACGTAGACAGCACGTTTAAATTCATCTAGATAAATGTCACATAAATAGAAAAACAGGCCATTATCTGTGTATTTTTTAGTACATGTTAATTATTAGAAAAAATGTTAAAGGTGTTGCTTTTGAAACATGGGTCATGATCTTACATAGAACCATGATCTTACATAGAAACATGACACTTTATTAATCATGCTGCTTGTTAAGGCATATGATGTTTTGTGTATTTAACAAAAAGAGCAAAAAACATAGCTGTGTTTTGCTTAATAATGCATTCATAATCAATGAATGTTTAATAAGCATCTATTCTCAGTGACAGATAAGTTATTTCCATAAATAAATTTTCAAGAAAAAGTCAGTTGGAATATGAGATGCTTGCCCAAATAACCACTAATCAGGGCCACCCAAAAAAGTATCAGCAAAGTGCTGTGAGTATTTGAGGATGAGCAGTTACTTGTATTTGTATTGCAGAGAGAAGAGCAAGAATGAAAGTAATTTGGAAAAGCTGTTACTTTTGTGCTTGAGCTAAGCCTTGAAGGAGGGATGATCTCAACTTGTATTGATGAGGGCAATGGCAGATGAGAGGACATGTGTATATGAAAGAGTGTAAAGCATGTTCAAAAGAAAACAGTCTGGGGTCTGGCTAGAACAGAGGACATGTAGGATTGGGCGGAGCTCTGCACTGAGATGCCACCTTTCAGGCAGTAGGTATTTAGAACACTTAAGAATTTCTACAGCAGGTATGTCATAGATATGTTAACTTGTGTTTTAGAAAGATTCATCTGTTAGTTGTTTATAAACATTAGAAAGTAGCTAGTTGCTGGAATGGCACTTTGGTGGCTAATGCAACAGTGCTTTAAAGAAGTAATAATCCAAATTAAGATGCTAGAACTGGCAGAAGAAAAAAAAGAGACGGATCTATTCCTAGTATGGCACTTGCAAAAGCAAGCCTATTTTTTCTAGTTCTGATTTCCACAAAGTAAAGGAGCAACTTTCTATTCTGAACCAAGTAAACTGATACTGAGTTTTTAAAAAAGCTTATTATAGTAGTAAAGGCTATTCTTTGAAGGCTTGTTTCTAAAAGTTTTGGCATGAAAACACTAAAGTAGTTTGAGAAGACAGCATGTTTGGACATCTGGGCTATACAAAGGATGAATATGAATTTTCTAGTTTCTTTTACTCAATGAATTAAATAAACAAAGCTGGATAATGGATTTATCTACAGAAGTTAGGGGGTTTTGATTGTTTTATGCAAGGGGTTTAATCCAAGTTCCCTAAAACCTAAGATTGTCCACTGAGATTTAAACTTAAGAATTAACATATTCATGACAGCAGGGACAGCTAACATTACTTTAAAAGACAGAAATAAAGCCTCTCTACAACATGAAGTTTTAAAAAGCTACATGGCCAGGTGGGGGAGAGATGGTAATGGTAGGCACAAAGTAGTAGAAAAAGGCCTTGGCGTGCCAGCCACCTGCAGAGAAAAAGTGAGTCAGCGGGGTCTGAGGACAGAGGTGTTCTAAATTCTGTGACAACTCTGTATTTTTGTAAATTATGCCAAATCATTATTCAATTTTATATATCATTCCCTAAAGTCAGTTAACATAAGTAAGTTCATGGCTAGGTGGTGGCTCTGCTGAATTAATTTTAATTTTTCAACTAGCAGGTAAAATAAATAGCTTTTTGTGAGAATATCTGGGCCATGCTAATGAGGGTTCTCTAGGTAGACATGTATCTCTCAATGTTAACCAAAAGCCATCAGGTTTTTTTCTTTACTGAGCTCATTTTGTTTTTTAACGAACATAACTGGTTTCCCTTCATAATATGAAATTAAGGATGAAAATAAATTTTAAAGATATAGCACATTTTCCTGAATTTGCTAAGTTTCTTTTATGTGTCTGAGCCTCTGTCTCATAAAAAGTATAAATAAGACATTCAGGGCAGCTGATGGATGACATAATGTATCTAATTATCTTGCTTCCAATGTTTCTAGAAACAATGTAGAATTATACTTTTAATTTTTTAAGAATGATTACTTACCTTGACCAATAGAACGACTTGCGAAGTTATACATATTTAGGGCTATTGCAAAGTCTTCTAGGTTGTTCAGAAATTGGAAAAATGATCTGAATTCATCAAATGTGATGCCCTATTTTGGTGAAATTAACATAATTACAATTTTTATTGAATAATTTTTTCTTTTCTTTATTTTTTTGTGGAACCAGGGATTGAACTCAGGCCCTTGTGCTTGCCAGGGAAGCGCTTAT
>NDGN011482796.1:0-13178 GCA_002564285.1 Tympanoctomys barrerae
GGGCTTCCTGCGAAGTGCAGAAGGCTCCCAGCTGGGCCCTGTGGTCCTCACTGGAGCCTGCACCCTGCAGGACCTACCAAGGCCCCTGCAGCCCACCGTGCTCCCAGGCTGATGCTGGCGAGGCTGAGTGCACCACCTTCCTACCCATCATCTCAAGAGTCCCAAGGAGCCCCCAGGCTGGGACAGTGTGGTGGGGAGGGAGGGACTTGGTGGAATCCACAGGGCCTGAAACCCTTGCGAAGGGCTTGAGGCCAGCCTCCTTTCTGGTGGCATCCAGTGCAGAGAGGGCAGGTGGCAGGCTACCCTGGGCAGCTGGCACACAAGCAGGAGGATTTTTCTCTGCCATGCAGCCTGGTGACACCCACATCCCTGAGCCGCCTGCCATCATCATTTATTCATTCCCTAATAAATCCCGTCCTTCTTTCTGTGGCTTCACACTCTTGTTTTATGGGCTTCTACCCTTGTTGTTTTATTAAGAACCCAGGTACAGGCAAGGCTGTGCTCTTATGATGGGGCTCCCAGGGTGCCCCAAATCTGCATAAATGGTGCTACTATGGCAAGTGCAACCACAGGAGCAGATCAGGGTGTGAGCGGTACGGATTTCCTCACCCCGTCCCTCCCAGGTGTGGCGTGCAGGCCCGCCCCCTGCACCCCAGCACCCAGCGGGGAGGTGCGTGGCAGCATTACATGCTATGATGACTTTCTGGGTAACGTACACATTTGCACTATCACGCGGCCTCTCTCCTTCATTTTTCATGAGAACCGGCCCAAGATGGATGGCGGAGCTGCAGAAGAAACGGAACGCCATGCCACTCTGATTTATCGACCACTTAGCGCTGATGAAGCTGGGAACAAGAGTCACACAGATGCTGCTGCTGCATTTTTCTTTATCAAAAGCAGCAGCTTTTTGCATTTTTAACCACTTCTTGCATTGCTGTCCTGCTTGCTCCACAAAAAGGGTGCTGCCCAGGGCTTGCTCTTTCCTGCTGGAGCCCAGGCACGGGGACCAGGCCATGGCATCCAGCCCCAGGACCCCCAGCTACATCCAGTCTCCCCATGCCCACCCAGGAGTGGCCAGGAGGAGGCTGTGAGCACCCTGGGGCTCTTGCTCCAGGCAACTAGAGTCCCTCCCTCCCCGTCTTTTTATTTTTTCTTTCTTTTCTCCTTTGCCCTACTGGAAATGGACCCCAGGGCCTTTGCGCTGAGCTACATTCCTAGCCCCTTTTTAATTTATTTTTTGAGACAAGGTCTTGCTCAGTGGTTAAATTACCCAAATTGGTTTGAATTTGCCATCCCCCTGCCTCAGGCCCCCCAGACTGCCGGGATGACAGGCGTGTGTCGCCACACCCAGTGCTTGAGTCCCGTGGTGAGTTGGTGATGGCCAGCCTGCCGCTGCACCCCACTCACCCCCAGACCTTGGGGCTACACACACCCTGGGGCAGGCTTAGCTCACAGGGCCGGGGCTGTGCTAGCTGGGGCCCAATCTATTCTGAGCCCTTCGCCTTCAGCGAAGCCAGCGGAATTCGTCTCCCGCAGCCTGAAGAGCAGGCGGCAGTGGTCTCCAGGGTGGAGCTCCAGTGGCCTGCACCACTGGGCTGCTGCACTGGGCTTTCCCCAGCAGGCGAGCTGATACATTTGGTGCATGTGAGGCAGGAGCTGCTGTCTCAAATTAATCCAAGTCACAGTAGCCGCCATTTGTGTCCTACTGGTCACTGTGCCCTTGTGGACCTTGCGATGCTTTCTTGTTCAAAGTGGTTTAGAAAGCCCCACCTCAAGACAGGCGGTGATGCTCGCCATAGTGAGGGCAGAGGGGACCTTGGGAAGCGGGGAGCTGGGCGGGTAGTGCAGCAAATAAGGGCAGGGATCACCCCAGGGACTGTGAAGGCAGCTGCTGGGCTGGAAGGGAGTGTCCAAGGCCTCGGTGGCCAGGGTTGGAGCAAGGGGTGTCCTCACCTGCACCTCTGGAAAGGAAGCCCTCAGCTTGTTCCCCTGGTTTCCCTGGTCCCTGTGGATCAGGAAAGCAGTGCAACTTGGAAAAGTCACCCTGAGCCACTAACAAGGGCTGCTGGGAGATGCCTGTCCACCCCCCACCCGAGGCAGAACCAGGGCAGCAGTAAATCTAGACCTCGAGTTTCAAGACAAAAGTGACACAGAGGTGCAGCTGGGATGAGGGAGCCACTGAGCATCAGGGACAGAGGTGCCCAGGGCACATGCCCACCCTGCCAGCCTCCCGTCGCCTTCTGCAGGGTGAGCACCTGGGTGGTGCCCTCTCCTTCGCCAACCCCTGTGTCTCCCTGGAGGATGCAACAGACCCGGAGGACACCAGGTGACTGGGAGGACACAGCTGCCCCTGCATGGGCTCCTCGCTAGTGAGGCCAGCACCCCCTTATCCCTAGCCTACAGCAGGCTGGATTGGGCAGAACCCAAGAGATTAGTGCCAGGAAAAAAACAGAGGTCCAGAGACAGCAGGACGAGAATCACAGGTCACGGAGTCCCTGAGTAGAGGCCACCCTGACCTGCCGTGATAAGGCAGAGCCATCAGCCAGGGACGACAAGCTTGTCCCTTAAACTAGGCAGGGGATGGGTTTTCTTTCAGGGCCAGAGAGCCAGTACAAGAGAACAGCTGGTGTCAGAAGAGTGGCTGGGGCAGGGGGTCGAAGTGAGGAGAGCAGGGAAGGGGCTTCGCTCCCATGGGCGAAGGATCGGTCTCCCCAGTCCCAGGCACATGGGCCCCCATGGGTGGCCAGGCTGGCTCAGGAGGGAGTCCTGACAGGACCCAGGTGAGGCCTGACTGGTTAGGGGCAGTGCTCCAGAGCTGCAGGGGCACGTCTCCCCCAGGGCATACCCTGGTACCAGTGGGTGTGGGAGTGGGAACGGTACTCAGTCCCAGGGAACCAAAGGCATTCCAGGGGCTTCCAGAGAGCTGAGTGGTGGGACTGGAGAGAGGCACCCGGGTCCTTGGAATTGGGTGGGCTTGAGACCAAGAGGCTGGGTTAGGTCACCAAGATAGATGGAGAGAGGGATCCAAGAGGAGGGATCCAAGGGCATGTGGTTTTAAGCTGGTGAGCTGCCTCCAGACACCCTGACCCCTCTACCCACTGCTGTCAGAAAGAACCTAAGGGCTTGGTTTGGTTTGGGGAGCAATTGGTGATGAGCCCAGCAGGTTCTGGACACCCATATGGTGCCCCACACCTCTCCTAGGCCCTGCCCCATTTCCATTTATAGAGCAGTCAGAGATGGGAATCTCCCAGTCCAGGCTGTTTCCAGAAGGTTCCAGAACTTCTCTGAGACGCTGACTTGTCCCTGGCTTGCCCCAGGGCCAGCGGCACGGCTGGCCATTCCTGGGCTCCCTTCCCCTGGCCTCCACGCCGCGTGACATCCAGAACACCCGGGAGCGCTGTTTTCACAGCTCTTGCTCGCTCTGGGGCGGCCTTCAGCACCTTTGGGAAAGTCCCACCTGGTTTCAAGCTCACCCAGTCCATTCCACAACCAGCTCTGCTATCTCAGTGAGCACTTCATGGACCTGGTGCATGAGGGCTCCTCGGTGAATGTGTTTCCCTGCAAAAACACCCATAATGTGCACAACTACTGCATGAAACCACAATGCTGCCAAGAAAAGTGTGCCCCAGATTTCCAAAAGTACCCCCATTGCTGTTTCTGAGGCAGCCCCCAGCCCAGGATCAGCACTGAAAGTTCTCCAGGGAAGTCCCAGGGCAGGCCCTCATGGGCAGAATTGGGGTGACGGCTCACCTGCTTCCCTGTCTCCTGACCCCAGACCCTGTGTCCAGGAGCCCCAGGGACTGGGTCTCCCTACTCCTGGTGGCAAAGCACTTAAAAAAGGAAGCCCCTCCTCCCCCGCCCTGCCAGGCTTGCATCATTGAAAAGGAGCAGATCTAGAATCCGGAAGTGGGTGATTATGAGGTGGGGTCCATCCACTGCTGAACCTGTGAACCCCAAAGCAGAGCATGGATGTGCTGTGGAGGGCGTCTGGGGCAGCATGGGGTGTCCACAGCCCTTGTCATGTTCTCACAGGGGCTCAGACCACAGAAAGCAAAGAAGCAGCCTTGTAAGTCAGCCTCCTGGGAAGGGCCTCCTCCACCCCCACCCAAGGCTGAGGCTGAGAAGGGGAGGTGGGAGGTCACAACCCAGGTTGAGAGGAGCATATTATTAGCAGGCAGCGGAGTACTCCAAGGACCTTGTCCCAAAGCTGAAGCAGATACCAGACCATGAGGACACAGGCTTGTGCCTTTCTGCCTGGGAGAGGCTGGCGAGGTGTCAGGGAAGGCTTCCTGGAAGAGGCAGCCTCCTGACCCTTCCCTCAAAGAACAGGGAAGGTTATGCACCAGGCCCTGGCTCCGCAGGCAGACCTCAGAGCTCCCAGAAACAGCAGCCCTCCAGGTGCTGGACAGCAGGGCTTCCGGGTGGAAAGATCTGACCTCACTCCCCAAGCCCCCACGGGCCTCCTCTCAGCCTCCTGAGGTGGCCCAGGCTCGGCGGGCAGTATGGCAGGAAGCTGCGGCTTCTGTCTCTCAGGTGTAGACATGCCAGCTTCCTCCTGTGGGGCCCTGCACCTGCTCCGGGCACCAGGATCAGCGGAAGCCAGGGAGCCTGCCCACCCCTGCAGGCTTCTGGCGCTTACTCGGCTCCCCCAGCTGCTGGCACTGCCTCCTGGGCAGGCTTAGGCTCAAGCGAGAAGCTGTCACCCAGCCCAGCCCCAGGAGGAGAGCCCAGGCCAGGATGGGGGGGGGCACCATGTCTCACCTCGGTGACCCCACCCCGTGGTGGCCAAGGCGGGTCTGCCCAGCCCACCCGTGTCCAGGGCGCGTGGCCAGGATGAAGTGACATGGGTGGTGGACAGCATGAGGGCCCAGCCAAAGGCTGCCAGATGTCTTGGCAAGGCCCGGACTTGGAGTCGGGGCCGTGGTGCCCGTCCAGGCTGTGCCCCCGCTGGGCTCGGAGCTTCGGGCCACCGCGCACTGCGGTCTGTGGTCGGAGGGAGCCCTGCTCTGCCCAGCCCACCTCCCTGGCTCGTGCGAGCACCAAACGAGATAATGGTTGGAAAGTGCTTTGAAAAGAAGAAAGTGCTGCGCCGACGTCAGGGGATCATCATTATTGAGGAGCGAGAGCCGCAACCCAGAAACGCTGCCATTAACATCCGGGCTCCTGTTCGCGTTGATTTAATTTCCTGGTTAACTGAGCGTTGGCAAGGAAAAAAAAAACTGCATCTCAACCCTTATTGGAAATCTTTTTAAATTATGCCAGGCTACTTTCTTACGCTGGCCATGGCATTGTCTTGGGTCTTTATTTATTAACGGTCCGATTGATTCATATATTCATGTAGTTTGCTTGCTCTGATCTATCCAAAAAAGCAGAGATATTCAGCTCCCCCCAAGCCCGGGCCCTGCCCACACCAGGGCTCTGGTTATGCAGCAGAGGGGAGGGGTCTAGACATGAGCAGGAGAAGGGGCTGCCATGTGCTTTGGCCCCGGTCCCCTGCGGTGTCTTGATTCATTGTCATTTGCTTCCTTAGAAAGATTTCTGGCTGGCTTTGAACTCACCAAGTAGGTCAGGCTGGCCTCACAGTGGTCTTCCTGCCTCAGCCTCCTGGGCCACTACCCCTAGCTCCTTAGAGGGCTGCAAAAATACAGTGGGTCCCGAACTGGCTCCTGGCTGGATAGAAGAGTGTAGACAGGTTCCTCTTTGTGCCTCTGTGAAGTGATTGTTTTTAACACATTTGCCAGACCTGACGTGGCCACACGGGCTCATGTAAAGGCCCCCAGAGATCTCACATTTGTTTTGGCAAAGCTACCGCCCCACAGAGCCCCTAATGTATCACTGTGTCACTGTCGGAGCCAGTGGGGCTTAGAAAAGGACAGAGGATGTTTTAGTTTAAATCTGATAGGACTAGGTGACCATTTAAATAGAATGACTTGGGGACAAACTGTGACCCCGAGGTCATCAGGCCGGAGCTCTTTCTATTACACGGGAGTTTCCAGGACTCTGGGCTCACCTGTCGCTGGGTGAGGCACCCAGGGATGGCACAAGTGTCTGGTTGTGCAGGGGAGGTGCCAGGCGCAGGCAGGGCTCCAGTGTTGAGAAGCCCGGAGCCTTTGTTACGAGAACCCCTTTCCTCATGTCAGGGGCAGCCAGAGAATTGTGACGAGAGTGCGGCTGGGAGCCTGAGATGGGGTGAGGGGTGGGGTGCAGCCACTGGCCAGGATGCTGGGCGAGAGATGGGGGTCCACCTCGTGGACAGGAACCTTGGTCCATGCCTGTCACTGATGTGTAGGTTCTCAACTCGCCATGATGTGGCCCCGAGGGGACCCAGGGCAACATCAAAAGGCTTTCCCTGTTGTCACATGGAGAGGGGCATTCAGTGACGTGTAGTGCGTGGCAGCGAGGGACGCTGCACTGTTGGCCACCGCCCAGAGGATCATCTGCCCCGAGGGTCAGCAGTGCTAAGCCTGGCACGAGCCTGGCACGAGGACTCCTGGTCTCTGGTATACCTGCACGCTGGGCACACCCTGGCCTTGGACATTCTCGATGTCACCCTCACACTGCCACCCCTTGCTGTCCCCCTAGAACCCCGACATTGTCCTGGTGCACTACCTGAACGTGCCGGCCATTGAGGACTGCGGCAAGCCCTGCGGCCCCATCCTCTGCTCCATCAACACCGACAAGAAGGAATGGGCGAAATGGACAAAAGAAGAGCTCATTGGGCAGCTGAAACCCATGTGTGAGTAGCCTCGAGGGTGGCCTGGCCGCCTGGCACCATCAGCTGGGGTCAGAGGGGTCCTCCGTGGCTTTGGGGAGCCCACACATGTATGCAGTAAGTGAGATTCAAAGATACAAAGATGCAGATCCAGGCTGGCTCTGGGGGGTGTCTCCTGGGCCACAGGCGGCAGAGGGGCAGGGACGAGGGCCAGGCTAGGACCCAGCAGTCTGGCCTGGGCTGCCCTGCCTGTCTCCAGCCCCAGCCGCGCCAGTTCTGAGCCCAGCCTCCTGGCCCTGGGACTGCCTGACTCCAGGCTGGGCGGTGAGCAGTTGATGGTAATTGAGCTGGATTGCATTTTGTCAGCAAAGTGATGCTTTCTGAAGCATCTGTCAGGTGCAAATCACTGGATGCAAAACAGCACGTGGGTCCCAGTCACTGAGTCCTAGCCAGTCTCTGTTTCCATGGCCACGGTGGGGGCCCTCAGTGGCCTCTCCTGCACCCTGACACCTAGGCCCCGGGAAGAACTACCCCGAGTCTGTCTGACCTCAGAAGAGCATGGGGCATGTCCAGCACTGGACCGGGGCCCACAGGCATAGGAACACTGACCACACAGCCTGTCACATTGGGACCTCCTGGGCCCACAGCCACCCTCAGAGCTGGCCAGTGGGAAGATGCCGGGGTTGGGCACCACATTCAGGGAGTCAGTGAATGCCCTTTCTTGGGGGCCTGCAGTGACTGTCTAACCCTGAGGGTCCCCTCTCTGCTCATGTCAGAGGATCTGCCCCAGCCTCAAGGGCTGCAGAATAAAGGGTCACGTTGGGAAGGAGGCTTCCAGCAGGCAACAGCCCACGGGGCCAGAACTGCACCTGGAGACGGAGCTTCCTTCCCTTCCCACCCCCTGGGTCTCATGTCCTGGGAGGCTTGGTCCTCATCCTTAGCTGAGACAGTCCACGTCTTCCTCACTGGAGGCCACTGGATCCTGCTCCTGGGCACAGTGGCTCCCTGGCGTCCCCAGGACCTGTGTCTCCTCATACCACCTCAGCTTCCAGGGCACAGCCTGTGTCCTCCCTTGTCACAGGGGCCTCACAGAGACCCAACTGGGAGCCCCTGGAGTAGAAACCAAATAGAAATCAGCACCCACGGTTAACCAGGGAACCCCAGGGTCTTCTCCAAGCTCTACAGGGCATCCAGGAGCTGAGGAAGCACTGGGACTAATTCCTGCTCTCTGCATGGTGCAGCACATGGTGGTCCCTGACATTCCTGCTGAATCTGAGCAGAAAGGGACTGCACCTGCTGTCCCTCAGGGCCCAGAGCAGCAAAGGTTTCTGGGATCCAGGATGCAAGCTTAGGCCACAGGCCAACACTGGACACTGGGTTCTCTCACCCCTTCCACCTGCCCTTCTTCCTTCTGGGCAGGCCTCGGCTGAGCCACAGCAAAGGCCAGGCCAGTGAAGCCAGAGCTGGGAGTCAGGGCATAATTGCCGGTGCTCACCCTGGCTCTGAGGTCGTTGCCTCGCTATGTGCTCTTGGGCCAACTGGTCTTCTCTGTGCTCCAATCCCCCCTCCACAAAGACTCCAATGGCCTCTACTCTAAGCCCAGCAGCTTCCAGCCAGCTCAGTGGGACCTGGTGGCCCTGGCCTCCACATCCGGGTATCTGAGGCTCAGAGGCTCCTGGGAGGAAATCTCGTCCGTTTTCCTGGGAGGTGGAGTCAGTTGAGGGCTTCTGGGTCACAGGGAGAAGCAGTCAGTTTCCAAAATAAGAGCCCTGAGGGGCCTGGAGTGGCTGGAGTTCAGGTGCTCTTGTCACCTGTCCAAACCCTCAGTGTCACTGCTGGAGGGCAAAGCTGAGCCCACAGGCATCTCAGTTGAATAGGAGATTTTCAGGCTGGCCTCCTTGGATGTCATCCTTTGCTCTGCAGTTGCCGGGAGTAGCTCTTCCCAACCTTGGGCTCACTGGACCCCTTGGCCAGTGAAAGTCCCCATCCACACCTGAGGAGCCCTGGCTGGGCTGCAGCCAGTGGTCCCGGGAGATTGTGTGAGCCAGAGACCAGTCACGGAGACGCTGCCGAGGGAGGAGACAGCTGTCCGGGCAGCGGCAGCCTGCACCTCCAGACGTCCCCAGACGCACAGAGTGGCCTCTGCAGCCGGCCCGGAGGGATCTGTGGTCCACTCAGAGCTCCGCAGCACAGCCAGGAAATCACATAGAACGACACCAGGCTCCCGTGCAGCCGTCACTCCTGGCTTGCCCGCCTCTCTAGGCGCCGCAGGGAGCAAGGCAGCCACTCTGCCTGGCCTTAAGTATGCGACACAGCCCGCAACCCCGGCCTGGGGAAGTGACCCTGCACACTGCCATGAGGCCTGGGAGCAGTAGGGCGTGAGAGCCAGAGGGGCGCGCCGAGCCGGGAGGCACAGAGCCCGTTCCAGAGTCTGCGTGCCGCTGGCGCCGGAGCCAAGCACATTGGCTTCATACATTTGCACATAAATCACATTCCTTCAAAGACTTCACAGTTTGATTTCCTGATGTTTCCAAATTTCTCTGCCCTACAGCAGCGTTGTCAGTAGTTTAATCAAAATGTTGTGCGTATCGGTGGCAAGGGGAAACTGATCCGTGGCCTGCGCCTCAGCCGCCACGGGGCAGGGCTGCTTGTCCAGTGCCGCAGGAAGCTCACAGGGGCCGAGACCGAGCCAGAGTCAGTCCCAGAAGCCATCCTGATTCTTGCAACTGTGCCCTTTGGACGGAAGGGGGCTTCTCCTCAAAGGGCAAGCCAGGATGCCTCCACCAGATCAAAGAGAGCCAACATGGGGAAAAGCAGGGTGTCCGGCAGAATTCCCGATCCCCGAAGATCTCCCTGCCTTTGACAGTCCCCCCATAGTCGCTGGAACTATATGGGTCCTGCTGCTGCAGGGAAGACCAAAATAACAGTAACTTTGATAACAGGGAAGTGTGTTTTTCTTTCACATATTTTGCAATTCAGGGCTGGCAGGGCTTCCCCACGGTGACAGGAATCAGCCACGGAGCCCCCTTCCGCTGGCTGCTCACCGTCCTTAGGATACTGGCCTTTTTTAATGGCCCAAGCTGGCTGCTTCAGCTCCTGCCATCACGACTTCACTCTAATCAGCACAAAGAGGGGAAGAAAAGGCAAGAGGCCAGCATTTGGGATAGGGCCCCAAAGCTGCACACGTCAGTTCCACTCCTGTCACTGGCAAAATTTACCATGTGATTGCCCCTGACTACAAAGCGATCTGGGAAGTGTAGCTTGTTGCTAAACAGGCTTTGAGGAGCAAGGTTCTGCGTGTGCATTATGCAGGAGTGGTGGCGTGCAGCCCGGCTGGCCGGCCGGGGGCAGGGTTCAAGGCTGGGGAAGGCTGGGGAAGGTCCTGCCTGAGGCCTGGAGCTGCAGGGCTCGGATGAGCTTGACGTGGACATGAGCGCACCTCACCTGGGAGCTCCGGGCTCTGCTCCAACACTCCTGCTCCAGGAGCCCCAGCTCTGCACTGGAGAACCCCCTGCTGTGTGCCAGGTGCGGCCCCTGCCTCCCACGACACCCAGGCTCCAAGGGGCCCATCTAGGCAGAGCTCTGGGCCTTGGTGGTTCTGAGTGACCAGGACAGAATCTTTCCCTCAGCCCTGCACAGACCCTCAGGGGGGTTGGTGCCCAAGAGGCCCAGGGAGTACCTGCAGTGTGGCTTTCTCCCTTCCTTGCTGGCCTGACTGTCCCCCCCCCAAAGTCCCCTAGGTGTGCTGGCCTAGCCAGATGACACTGCATGGCTCACAAGGCCACATCTCTGCTGACTTTTGGGGCCAGAGGTCCTCAATGCCCCAGCTGCCTCCCTGGAACCCATAGGTCACTCGTGGGTCCTGGGCCTTGAGGCTAGGTGACCTTGGCAGCCCTGGAGAGCTGGCAAGGAGGCTAAGCAGAGCCACACAGCTGACTGGATGCTCACACAGCAGGGACATCATGTGAGTGCAACTCGGGAGGCTTGGGTGGCCAGCCTGCCTGATACCTCCCTCAAAAGCCACAGGCATCCTCCGGGGTCTGAGACCGATAGGCGTCAGCTAGGCCAGGGCGCACACCTGGTGCTGGCCATCTGCGATGGCAACGAGCACGGGGAAGCTGAGCACAGGTACATCTGGAGGGACTCCTGCTGGCCGGAGTTGGGTGGACAGCAGAGCACAGGCTGGTCTCCAAGAGCCCCCCCCCCATCTTCTTTCTCTAAGGAAGGGATGATGATGGGCCCTGCTTTCTAGGGCCCAGGGGCCATTAAGTGACCTACAGATGCAAAGCACTGTAAGCAGACGTGCCCCCTCCTGACAAGGAACTCACCCGCAGCCAGGACTCCAGGCACCCTGGGGTCCAGTTCCCACTGACTGGGCACGTGGCTCAAGCTGTGCTGTGGGTCAGGGTGGCCACAAAAGGCCTGCTGGGTAGTCCTCGAGGCCATCTCCAGCCAGACTGGCCCAAGACCAGAAAAATGCCCCAGGGACAGCACCAGGCAGAAGCACTGGAAGAGAGCACAGGGCACAGGTGGTCCCAGCCCCATATCCTGGGGGGCATGGAGGACAGGATGCCCAGGATATCCTGAGGGAAGAAGGGCCTCAGTCTGGCCTTGAGGAATATGGGCATAAGGAGAGTGGGAAGAAAGACAAGGTGGCTGATGCCATCACCAGGGCATGGCACTGAGGTGATGGGGTGTCAGCCCTGAAACTTACAGGCTGCATGTGTGAACGATGGCCATTATCTTGTACACAAGGGGCAGATAGCATGTTGCATGGGAGGAGATGATGGCTATGGCGGTGAAGGGGCACAGCTCTGTGGAGTGTAAGGGTGGAGGCCATGTTGAATGTGAGGGGATAGAGGCTATGTTCAGGAGATAAAAGCCATGTTGAGTGTGGGGTGGAAGCCATATTGAGTGTAAGGGATGAAGTCATATTGAATAGGAAGATGGTCCTCTTGAGTGGAGGGTTAGAAGCCATATTAAATGTGAGAGCCATGTCGAAAGTGAGAGAGTGGAGATCATATTGAGTGTGGAATGAAGGTCATGTGGAGTGAGAGGGTGGAAGCCATTGTGAGTCAGAAGTGTTGGCAGCCATGTTGAGTGTGAGGAGAAGAAAGTCATATTGAGTAGGGTGATAGACGGTCATGTTGAGTGTGGGGGTAGACACCATGAATATTAGCTAATGAGAACCATCTTGAGAGTGAGGAGATGAGGGTCATATTGAGTTTGGACTGATGAAGATCATGTTGAGTGAAGAGAGGAAAGCCATACTGAGTGTGAGGATGGAGGCCATGCTGAATGTAGGCTGACGAGAGCCATGTTGAGAGTGAGGGAATGAGAGTCATGCTGAGTGTGAAGTGATGATGGTCATGTTAAACACAGGGATGGGCGCCATGTTGAGTGTGAGGGAATGAGAATCATGTGGAGTGAGAGGAATGAAGGCCATACTGACTAGAGTAGAGATCATGTTGAGTGTGGGGGTACAAGCCATGCTGAATTTGAACAGTAACAGCCATGTTGAGAGTGAGGAGGTGGAGGCCATATTCACAGTGCTGATGGAGGCGCAGTGAGTGTGGGGATGGAGCCCATGTGAGGGTGAGTTTGAGGGTGCTCTTATGGCTCCCAGCTGTAACAGGGGATGATCCCTGTTCCCTGAAACTGCGGTGCTTTCTGAGAGTGTGGTGAGCAGCATTTTCCAGCCTGAGACATTGGAGAGCCAGGCCAGTAAGCAGGGTAGCAGGGGCAGGGACCCCACCCTGCTGAGCAGGGGCTGCAGCTGCAGAAAGCGGAGAAGGCTTTCCCACAGCCTACCTGGGCCTCCCGGCACCCTTCCTGCAGTCCCGGAGGCCCTTGCTGCTGGCCACACCAAGACTTCGGTGGCAGACTCTATGCATCTTTTGTTTTCTCCTAATTTTTCAAAGACCAAAGATTCTGTAAGGGGGATCGTGTTTATTTGTTTTGCTTTTTTGCTTAGATTGTAATCCTGGTGATTATAGAATATCAAGAAGTAAAATCAACAAAGGCTTTGCTGGGTTTCCAGAACCAGTTCCTGGTCGGTTAGCGCCACCTGGTGGCCAACGGCGGCAGCTGGCTCAGAGCTTCAGCCCACTGTGGCTTGAGATCTGGGATCCGGGAGGCCCTGCTCTCCTATTCTGGAGTGGGGGCTCCGAGAAGGGATGTAGCACACAGAAGAGGGCCCTGGAGAGAGGTGCTTGTCCTCCCACCTCCCTTCCCTCTGTCCTAGTCAGATGCCACCCGGCTGACTGTGAAAGAGGGTTAGAGTTGGGGGAAGGAGGTGCCTGCACAGAAAGTGGCCAAGGAGCTGCCCTGGAGCTTCAGGTCTTGGGGCGAGGCTGTTATTAGAAAGGCTCCAGGGTTCCCTTGCAGGTATTTTCCAGAGTCTGCCCCAGGAATGAGACTCAGGACAGGAGCAAGGCTCCTTAAATCGAGCTGGGGGCCCCGGGAG
>NDGN011482798.1:0-14613 GCA_002564285.1 Tympanoctomys barrerae
AGATCATGTAGACTCCTAAGGTTCAGCCTCCTGCTTTTAGGTCAAAAGAATTTCAGATATGGTGGCTGTAGCATAAGGAATTATGATTTTCCCCTTTAGAAGCTTTTTCAAGAAAGAGCTCAGGATTGTTTAGGTGATGGAATATGAGTGCGTGACACAATACCACAGTCTAGGATGACTTATAAAGAGTAGAAATTCCTTTCTCATAGTGCCAGAGACTGGGATGTCCAAGATGAAGGCACCAGCAAGTTTGGTGTGGGGTGAGTGCTACATTCTCCAGAGAAATGAGCCCATTGTTGCTATGACAGGAAGCAGATGGGCAGGAGACCACACAATGCTGAAGCCATTTCTATAAAAGCCTGAGTCTGGTTCAGGAGGGAAAAGCCCTCAGGACTTAATTACCTCTTAAGTTCCACCTCTCAGAACTGCCACATTGACAACACCTGTGTTTTAGGGCTCTATGTATTTGAACCATAGCAAGGAGTTTAGTATAATTATGCCGAATGTCTGACTTCAGCAATCTAGGTTATTGGTAGAGGTGTCTTATTTCTGGATAACTTCTTTAACTCTGGACCTAAGATTTCTTAGGAATTTTTGGGTTTAGTTTCTGTATTTTTACCATCTGTATCAATTCTTTTTTAAATGAATCTATCTCAATTTTACCATGGTTAAAATCATCAGCTCTTGTGTTCAGTTAGTGCATATTCATTTGGTTCTTATGTTATGTGCCAAGGCATGCTGTAGAACTTAGGGATTCATCGGTCCCAAACTGTGGGCCTGTGTTGGTGTAGTAATCTTGTCTTCTTCATAAAACGTACTTCCATGGCATCTCTACAAGGATCTTCAGGCTCCAGTTTCAGGCAAAAGGGACTCATAATGCATGTTTGTGATTTGTTTAAATTAGTAAAGCGAATATAGAGCACAAATGGATAACATAGAAACTCTAGAAGCAATTTGAGAACTCCAAAGGCATGCCCTGTGGAAACATACTAAATCACCACTCTACTTGATTGGACTCAGGAAGAAGACAAAATGGAACTTGAAGAACAGTTTCCCTGAACTGTAACAAAGAATTTTAAACGTTGACCAAATGCTTAATGTGCAGTAGGCACATGGCGAGGCACTTGCACACACATTATTTCAATAAGCTTGTGAAATAGACCTCATTGATATTCTAATTTTATACATCTGGAAATTGGGGCTCTGAGTCACTAAAAGTCCTCTGAATCCTACACTTACTAAACAGGTTGGGGAATACAGACCCAGATTTTTTGACTCCAAGTCCTTTCCTTTGGTGGAAATGTTTTGCAGAATGCTCTTATTAAAAATGGCAGACTTTTCTTGATGACCCCAGTAAATGCTTCTCTTAGCTGAAGACTGAAGGAGGAGATCATTTGTTTTGGAGTTTTCCTTCTAAAACCCTTTGGGACTTATTAGAGGGTACTATTGTTTGCCTTTCTTTAAAAAATTTTTGTTTTAAATTATTTATTTATTTATTTATTTGTTTAGTACAGGGTCTCACTATCCAGCTTGAACTCATAGTGATCCTCCTGTATGAGCCTCTCCAGTGCTGAGATTACTGGCATGCACCACAAGGCCCAGTTTTGGCGGCTGGCACGGCATGCAGTACTGGGTTGGAACCTGGGTCCTTGTGCTTGCCAGACAGGCACTTAGACTGCCAGGATATCTCCCCAGCCCTTGCCTTTCTTTTTGTCCTGCTACTCTTAAGATCTGTTAGCCAAATGGACTCTTGTTTTTTTTTTTTTAATTAATTAATTTATTTATTTGGTGGTGCTAGGGTTTGAACTCAGGACCTTGTACTTGCCAGGCAAGCACTTATTTTTACTAAGCTATCTCCCCAGCTGACTCTTGGGTTTTAATTTCCATGAACATGACTGAATATATTCTTCCTTCATGTATACCAAGACCAGAGATGAGCATTTTATTGGCATTCTTCAATAAACTTTCTCTAACATTGTTTTCAGTATTTGTTCAAAAGCCTTTATATTACCTTATCCTTCATGTGTCTATAAGAGAGAGAGAATGTATTTATGATGTTCTTTGTTATAGTTGTATCAGGTAATGTGAGTATATATATATATATATATATATATTATAGCACCAATTTAATATGAATAAAAATTAAACATTTTAATCATTTAGAGCTAATGCCCAGAGAGTATCCTTACTAATTGAATGTAATAATTAAGGAATAAAGGAACAAGGGCAAATAATAAGCAGCTTTTCAGTTTGGAGTGTGTCTATATAACAGGCTAGAAGCCAGGACAGCTTAAATTAGGCTTGATTAGTCCATCCTGTATTGCTTAGGTACAGTCCTCCCCAAAGGCAGAGAACTGGATTAGTCATAGTTGTAGAATGCTACATTGTAAAAGAACATTTAAGATCCAATCTCTATCTTGTAGAGAAGGAACTAACTTCTAGAAAGGTTATGATTTGCCTAAAAGTAAAATAGAAAGCAAAGGCAAGAGATTCCCTTTCATCTGTGGATAGAAAAGAGACTAACTAACCCCTTATTAATTATGCGGTTTGGAATTTTTCTATCATTTCTTAAATTGGTTTTTTACTTTGTTGATTATTGTCCGTGTTGTGATTTTTTCTTTTGTGGTACCAGGGATTGAACTCAGAACCCTGTGCTTGCCAGGCAGGCACTTCCTCTACTGAGCTATCTCCCTGGCTCTAATATTTTTAGTTTGTTGAACTTGTTACTTATGCTGTTGGTGTCACGTCCAGATATTGACAAGACCAATGTCAAGAAGCTTTCTCTGTTTTCTTCTAGTTACTTTTATACTTTTAGGTTTTATAGCTTCATGTCCTACGTGTAAGTCTTAAATATGTTTTGAATCAGTATTTGCATGTGGCTAGAGATAAGGGTACAATTTAATTTTTCTGTATGTGGACTGCAGTTTCTTCAACATCATTTTGAAGAAACTATTTTTTCTCATTGTTTTTGTCACCCTTGTCAGAGAACAATTGACTATAATTACTAGTTTAAATTTATGCGCTTTCTGTTGTTTCATTGGTTTATATATCTGTAAATTTTCTGATAGACCATGGTGTTTTGATTACTGTCACTTTGTAGTATATTTTGAAATCAGGAAGTGTTATTTCAGTTTTATTCTTGTGGAACATTGTGTTAGGGACATTTTGCGTTTGTAAATTTTAGGAATTAGGTTTCTGTCTTCTGTGAAAAATGATACTTGGATTTTAATAGAGATTGAATTGATTCTATAGATTACTTAGAGCAATATGGATATTTTAATAGTATTAAATTTTCTGATCCATTTACATCTATATCTTCTTTCATTTGCTTCAACAGTAGATTTTAAGTGTTCTTTCTACAAGAAGAAATTAGGAGTGGGGGAGAAAGGGAAGAAAGGAAGGAATGAAAGGAAGGAAAGAAGTGATAACTGAGGCAACTGATATTTTAATGGGCTAGAATGTGATCACAATTTATACATTTATAGAAAACATCTTTATACATCATAAATGTGTGTAATTCTCAATCATACCTCAATAAAAGTGAAATAGAGAAGTTATGCGTAACATAGATTCCTAGATACTGATCCCAAAAAATCTGACTGAGAAGTGGGGCAGGTCCTAGGAATCTTGATAATTAATATGCCCCCTGGGAAATGTAACTGCAGGTGATCCTGGTCTGTACCTTTGGAAACACTTGTCTGGCATCTGGGCTTCATAAATTTCAGCCTGCTTCTTCCCAAAAGAATGTACTACCTCCCTCCCTTCAAAACATTCCTAACAATACATAGTATTTTTTATGATTCATTTTAGAGTGCTGTTTCTTAATTCAATAATTAATTCCCATTTAGGTCATTCACTGAATAATTTTGTTTCACTTAGTCTTTATGGTGTGTCAAGGACTAGAGGTACAAAGATGAAAGCACAGTCCCAACCCCAGGAAATTCATGCCCTAGCAAGGTAATAGTTACCATTCCCTGAGTACTTTGTTGTGTATACTTCATGTTATTATCTCATTCTCTGACTTTCAGTAAACCTGTGCATAACAAGAATGTTGTGTTTTTCCCATATAGATTGAATCATTCATAGTTCATGCAACTCATTCCTCCACATTTGAATTGCCTTAAAAGCATTTCTTAGTTTTTTCTTTATGTACCTTCAAGTCTTTCTTGATAACAGATGTGGAGCATTCTATATTGATGTACTTTCATATATTTGACCTATGTCAGACTGATGAATATTATATTATATATATTTTATCTTATTATATGTAGTGCCTTTTGAATTCCAAAGATTTTATTATGCTAATTTTACTTATAAGGAGATAGAGAAAAGTGAATGATCTCGTTCAAGGTTTGCCAAGGGGAGAAATTGGACTCCAGTGGAGTCCCATCTGTTTCAAAGACAGCAAGGTTCCTTTCTTGTTGCTGTACTGTCTTTAATTGTCACAGTAGGGGAAGTGCTGGACAAGGTGGGGACATACAAGATCATCCTAAAGCTAACTCCTGATAAGACCTCACGGCAACCTAAGACAGTGAAGATTCTTAGATCGGCTGCAAAGAACCTAAGAATCTTCTGGAAAGAGGGAAAAAAGTGCTTTAGGATAGGCATTCATTTATTGCAAGTCAATCAGTTGTGTATTAATGATCATCTACCAGAGGCATCTTGTAATGGAAAGACTGAAGGAAGGCATATTCTTTGACATGAGGATTTTGTAATGCATGCATGTGTGTATGTCTGAAAAATACAAGAGCAGCACAAAGGAATATGGACCTCATTTGGAAGCTTAAGTACAGCCTTGGAAATGGGTAGGTGATGAGGGCCTGTCTTTATCTTCAAGGGCAAGCAATGAAATTTACCCTTTTAATAGCTCAGTTTCTTGCTTTTAGTGAAGAAAGTAATATCTAGTCCCTGACCACTTGACAAGATGTTGCAAGGCTTGGTTAATGTCTGTAAATGTTTTGAGCTCCTCTGAGGTGTGTGTTCTGTAAATAGGAGGTATTAATAGCAGCCATCAGAACGGAAACAAAACTGAATTGAGCTGCAGTCATTTTCTGGGAAAGAAACAAATACCCATAAAGCATGAAGCTCATTCTGGATCCATCACATTGGCCCTTTTTGAAAAGGCAGCCTGGGTCTCATATACTGACAGAGTGACAGCTCAAGCCTTAATCTCAAGTGGGAAAATTCAGGAGACTAGCTTGATTTTCTAACATTTAATTTCCCAGCTGATTACTGAGATTAAATGCCCATCTGGCACAACGTATTTATGAGATTTGCATGTGCAGGGAAGTGGGAATCGAGTACAGGCAAGTATAGTAGAAAGAAATCCAAAATGCTTAACAGAGGCAGTGCCATTTGGGAGCCCTCTGAGAAGAGGCCCAAGTAGGGATGACATGGCATTAGTGTTCATGAGGCCAGTTGGTCACATGTTGTAGGAAAGGCAGTTGGTGTTTCTCTTCCTTAGGGCTTTCATGTTACCAAGGATTTGATGATGCCATTGTCTGCCCTGAGTCCAGGGGGCTAGTGAACTGCTAAGAAGAAAATCCAGTTCTGGGTTTTAGTGGTGATATTTCGACATCTCAACCTTCAAACTTGCGTCAACTGGGCAGTTGCTGTGCAGACATAACATATCCTACACACGGATGGTGGTGGTAATGTAGGCTGGGGACCCATGGTCTCATGATGCATTTGGTCTTACCTCTCCAAAAGGAAGCTCTGACTAGGAGGTGCAGTCAGTTGTATGTTAGCTGTTATATGTCCACAGTCTCTGTTCAGTGGAAAGGCAGTTCTCTAATTGATCCGCAGCAATCTGATCTTACAAGCACTGATAGGACTTACAAGTGAAGTGTACAAACTAAGATTATGGTTCTTAGCTGACCTCCCAAGTGGAATTATTCATGATTTTTTTTTTTGTAACCCAGGGGATCATATAAAAACCTACTCCAGACTAAATTTTTATTGTATTTTACTTGTAATCTCTAACCAGGCCTCCTCCTTGGACATCAAGCCTGTATGTCTTTTTAAGGATTCCTACTTTAGAGGTAGAGGCTTCTGTCTTTTGTGGTCACAATTTCTGCTTAGAGTTTCAAGTTCACAAGGAAAGCTCATCAGTGACTTGATCGTCATCCTTGGCTGCATGCACACAAGTGACGGAAAAACATCTGGCATGCTGACCCTTCTGGCCAATTTACCCAATGCATTGAAAGTGGGGTGGAACTGGAGAATCCATTTGTCGTCCTGCCAGTGACAGCAGGATGAACTGGGTGATGGTCTGTCTTCAGGAGATCCTGTGAATCCAATCTGTTTTTCTCAGTCACAAAAGGACGGATGATGTGTGTTCATAGGCTAGAAGGTCTTTGCTCTTATTGTATGTGAAGCTGGTTCCCCAGGCCTGAGCCTAGGAAAGTACCTTCTATCTTGGAAATGTGGATATGAGGTTAGATTCCCCATAGGTTGGAATCTTGCCCTTTGGGAGCTCTCTGGACTATCTCTTGGAAAATGAATTTCACAACCCATCCTATGAGTTTAGTAGAGAAACACAGATCAATGGGAATGAAAGAGTGTCTGAGGTGGCTGTTTATCTGAAAAGCAACTTTTCATTGGATTACAAGGGCCATGGAATTAATTAATTCTACTCTTTGTAGAAGTACCAGTTCATCAATGAACCCATGTATTCATGGGTTGAAGTGTCATTTACAGTGATAAAGCCTCTCTGACTCCAGGGTTCTCTGGTATCTCTGCTGCAGCTAAGTGTCCTAAGGAAAGGGCCCGTCTGCAGATATTACATCCAATTCAGCAATCTGTGTGACCTTCTAGTTTGGAGGAACCAGGCAGGGTCAATGAGGTAAGATGCAAAGCACCTATGTCTTATTATGGTGCCCTGTCTTTGCCACCTCTTTTCCCATTTATCCTCAGAATCCTTTCAGGTATGTCGGGAGAAATGGCCAGGTTTGTCTGGTCCAGTTGCATTGCTTAGGGAAAGGTCTTCACTGTAAAATGTATTGTCTCACATAGATTTTAAAGAAAATCAGAGGGAAGGTTAATGAATTTGGGGGTTCCAGCTAACAGAAACTTCTTTTTCTTGTTGTACATACAGATTTAGTTCCACATGTATCTCTCAGGGATGGGGAACAGGAGAATTTTCTACCTTGTTCCAATGACATTACAATGTTCAGAGATGGAATAATAATGAAAATAATTCTTTCTCTTCAGGAATTGAGAAATATATCACATTAGAGATTGCTGAATAGTGTGTCTCCACTGTCATGAAAAAAGAAAAAGAAAAGTTTGAGGTCAGTTAGAAATGGAAAATACTTGATAATACATGTCATTGTCCGCCTTCTTTCCCCCTTGGCAGGATAGCTTACTAAGTGCTCGTAAACTCATTCCTCCTGATATCAGACATAATTTCAGAATTCTTCTCAGTTGATGTTCCAGGCACTCCTTACTAGTTTAGTAGAGTGGGAATAAATGACTTAATTTCTAAAAATAAAATTGAAAAAGGAGGTATCAGAGTTCTTCTTGGTATAATTAATGTTTCAGGAAGGAATATTGAACAGTATCTATGGCTTTTGCCAGCCTCCTCTATTTAGAAATATTTAGATGGGAAATTGAGACTGGTTTCCATGTACCCCACCCACTTTTTGTTCACCAACTCAAAAATAACACACAGTAATAAATGGGAAATATGATTCTGCCTTTATGAGCCATCCGTGAGGTGATGTCTGATCCACATTAAATGTCAGAAATAAATTATTCATGTGAGATGAAAATACAGATGTGATTATATTTGGGATTAATTCTACCAAAGAACAGCATGGTAATCACTTGAATGCCCACTGAGGAACAGGAGAGATTTTTAAATAATACGCTAATAACCACTTGTTGATATTTGAATGTAAGTAAAAATATTACATAAGACACTTTATACTTCTTGTCCTGTCTTCAGGTCTTGATTTTTCTTTCTCTTTGGTCCTATCCCATGTATAAAAAAAAGTAGTAACTCAGGCCATGAACAGTCACCTCAGGTCAGGGACAGATGGCTTCTCTGCTGGATCTAGATGGCAAAAGCCACTTCACAGAGTCATGAGCTTGAGATCTATTATCTTTCAGTTGTGGTCAATAAGATTGGCTTGCCTGGGTGCATTGCGGGAGATTCCTCTCCTTCATTGTTCTCTGACGTCAACCTTTAATATGATCATTTGTTACCTCATCTTTGGAATTAAATTAGATTGCAACTGCTAGCACACATGTGGCTCATACCTCTTGTGTTCTCAGCCCAAATGTGAGGAAACATGCTGACTGACAGGTAAGGTCATGTGAGAGAAAGGCTGCCTCCAAATTCCTTAGCCAAGGGTCAGGGAGTTGGCTCAGTGGAATAAGCGTTTCCCTGGCAAGAGCAAGGGCCCCAGTTCAATCCCCGGTTCTGAAAAACAAAACAAAACAAAACAAAAAAACCCCAAACAGATTCCTTAGCCAAACGGAGACCCTTCTGCTAGCTGGGGAGGGGAAAGAAATCTACATTCTGATGCTGCCATTAAGTAATGGATGAGCTTGGAGAAAACACTCTGTGTCAACTCTCTGCACAATGTGGAGTAATGTTACCAGCAAGACTTAAGAGACAACTGCTGAATGATGTGTAAAGTGTTTTACAGTCTGAAACATTAACTCATAAGCAAAGGAGAGACAGCCATTCTATCCCTGATCCCGTATACAGAGCATAGGACTGAATATCAGGGTGCAGTAAAGAAAGGTCAGTTTGTAAAATGTAAAAAAGTTGTAGCCTTTAATCTCAAGGCCACAGGTAAGAGATTTGGATGGCAAGCACTTAGGCTTATTTATAAATCTGCATTCCAATTCAAATATGGTTCTATACTTGTGTTGAAAATAGTTATGTCACATTTTTAGGATGCTATATGTCTGAATGGTATTTTAGTTTGCTAATCACTGTTAATACGGCTATTTTTCTTCCCATAACTCAAAAAATAGCTTCTATAAGACTTGCCAATGTGATATAATTTTTTTTTTTTTTTAACTCTGAAGGGTATTTGAATTTCCTCTACACATCTAATACTCTGGCCCTTTGGTGCTAGCCTAGCCATGTTGCTTATTTGTTACTAATTGTCTTGGTTACTTTTCTCTTCTTGCTGGGACAAAATACCTGACACCCAAAAATTAAGGAAATAAAGGTTTATTTAATTCAAAGTTTGTGGAGGTTTCAGTCAATAATCAGCTGGATCCAAGGCACCGTGGCACGTGGCAGGGAGCAGTAGTTCATGGTGGTGGAAAACAGCAAAACAACAAGAGTACAAAGAAAGAGCAGTGGTAGCAGCAGCAGAACCAAGCCTCTCCCCTTCAGTATATTGCACTCCGGCTATTTGAGGGTGTAACACTCATACTCATAATCCCAGCAGCACTCACACCTGTAATACCAGCATTGGATCATGAATCAATCACTCCAGAAGCTGACCCAATTACTATATAAGGCTTTGGCTGGGGGCGGGGACACCTAGCTACAAACCATAGCACTAATATATTTCCCAAAAAGGATTGGTAAGGTTGACGGAAGGGCAAGTGGTAGCATAATAAAAGATATCACGTATGCTTTCTGTTTTAGCAGGAAATATGAGAAAGCAGTTATCCAATTTATAAGGGAAAGTATTTGGGGACAATCTAGATCAAAAAGAAACTTCTATTTTAAGATTGAGTTCTTTTAAACCTATAGATTAATTCTTCTCTTACATCCATGTACTGTTTCAACAAATATGTTTTTGCATTAGGTGAGATAATCCTTTCAATGCTAGCATGCAAGCAATAGACAAAAAGGTAAGAAGTGGGCAGGATTTCCTGGAGTTCGGAGACTTCCGGGACAAATTAAAATGCAGGTATCCTTTCCCCATCCCAGGCCACCCAGACCACTGAGTAATGGCTTGCTGTCTGCAGGGTGAGGTGCAACTCGCTTGCCTCCCAGCAGGTTCATGTTTTTAGTTTGATTGAGTCATACTTCATCTCCAGAAAGACTGAGGATATGTTTTGTATGGAAAAGATCATAAAATTACAAAGAGCTCCCGTAAAACGAAGCGCTCATTTTCATGTAGCCCCATGTGGAAAGGGCAGGCAAGCAGGGCTGGTTGCAAGGCTATGTCTTCTCTGAAAGTGGAAGGAGCCAAACCTCCATCTTTCTAGCTTAAGAGTTGCCTAGTGGCCTTATTTCATCTCAGACAGCACAGCCTGCTTTAGTCTGGAAGTGTGAGAACCAAATAAAGTTTGGCAGAACAAAGACATGGAAGCTGCACAGCCTTCTTGGAGCATAAAGAAACACTCCCAGCCCTTTGCATTGAATGCAGAAGCATTTCCTGTCCCCTTACCACCATCTTGTGCCATGGCGTCTCTTCCAAGAAGTAGCTGCATTGGTGGATTTAGTTGAATACCCTGCACTGGCGCTTTTCTGCTATTGGTGAGGCTGAGGGATTATGGGAACTTCCCTGAATTATGAGTGGACTGAGAAGATACCCTCAGCCTATCTTTTTTTTCCCTCAGCCTATCTTGATGTTTATTTTTCTAATTTCATCATCGTAGAAAGGCAGAGTAACACATATACATATGAAAACACATGTTGAGGCAAAGAAGCATACATTCAGACACCCATACACACATGAAATACACATTAAACACATAAATATATACATACATATAGAAAACATTCACATATACATGACACACACAAGAGCAAACATAAGTATACATAGCACACATATGCAGAAAACCAGACTTAAACACACATGCACGAACACACAAACACATGCATCAACACATAAAAATATACATGCATCAACACATAAAAATATACACATATAGAAGTATCCATAATTATCCACACAGAACAGACGTTGGAACAATTAATTTGCCCCAGCATCTGAACAATGAGTGATTTGGTCTGGTGGTCAACTTTATCTCTGACCTAGAGAAAATCTAATACAGGGGCTAAGAAGGGAAAATATTGGCTTTGAGTATATACACATCTCTGTCCTAAAATAAAATGTTAATTTTCTCCTAAATCAAATGTTGACATATATCAGCTGCTAGTGAAGATGCGTCACTATGGGACATATTCTCTGCTCCAGAGATTGGAGACCAGGCTGAAGTCGTTCCTTTGAAATGTTAGCTGACTTAGAATCCAAAAAGGTTTGAATTAAGAGTTTTAGGCACTATCTTTGTTCTTAGAACCCCGGTTCCTGGGACATTGACCTAAAGAAGGGAGCAGGGAACAGAATTCCTCTTTGTGAAATACACTGCTTTCTGAAGAATCCTCATCTGCAAATCTTCAGACTCTGTTTACATGTGCCAGGGAGCAGGATTTCATTAAACATATGGAGGAAGTCTATGGGCACAAAGAAAGGACAGACTCCACAGGCAGGGAGAAATTTCCAGAGCGAGACATGATAGCTACCCTTTTCTCTACTGCTCCCAAAATATGCAGTGCAAATATTCTTTTTTGCTGAACACCTGTATTTCAGAAACTCCAAATTAAAATTCCCCTACCCTTTCTGCACAACACACATGCACGCATGCCCTTTTAACTTGCTAACTTTGAAAGATGATGAAATTCACCACCAGCGAGCTCTGCCAGTCTGCAGTGAAGGCCAAGATCAATGCAGAAGGTTGGTGCAGTGCTGCCGCAGAGCTGCGTGATCAGAATACAAGATGGAGCGCAGGGGGAAAGGCCAAGAAATATGTCTGTGCTTGGAGTTTACACAAGTCTCCTTAGCAACTTGTCTGAATTTATTTTTTTCCTTAATGTGTGCGAGTTTCTTCCAAACCCTGAGTACAAGGGGAGTAGTTTCTCATAGTGCCCCTTTTCCTTTCTACTGGGGTAAAATCTGCTTTTGGTGAGTGAGGCTTTCTCTCCCTGCTAGTACCAGCTCCCCACCCCCTCCATGGAGGTAGATCTGATCCTCTGCATTGTGACTTTGTGGACTGTTGGTAGCATTCCAAAAATCCACATCTCCATGGGGGAATGCTAGAGCCCGTTGCTGATGGCCACAGCTGGGCAGATTTGTGCTGCAGCCTTGCTGTGTCTGGTGGGTGCTCCTGTGTGTGTAAACGTCCCCGTGTGTGTGCCTGGGTGACAGGAAAGAAGGGAGAAACAACAGAGCTCCCTTTCTCCCTGCTATTTCTTTTTGCTTCCTCTCATTGTATCAGCCTTCTCGTCTACCAACAAAAATGCCTGCACAATTCTAATTAGAAGATGAATATAAGGCTAGTGGACAAAAACTGACTTCTGGAGGTTTGGTATGTTAGATTTCATGTGGCTGCTTCAGTGCAGAGAACCCTAAATACTGCAGTGGTTTTCCCTAAAAGTGCTTTACCTTCCAACACCCCTGGGGAGCAGCCTCACTGAGCCAACACTGAATATAAACCTTAATATTTCTCTTTTTTGCTCCTCCTATTTTAGAGCCAGGGGAAAAAAGAAAAGAAACCTAGCCAAAAATGTTAAGGTTTGATTTTTGGCTCTTTTACAAACAGATGTTGCTTGTCGTTCTGCTGTTGTTAAGCAGACACCAGATTGGACCAAGCAGCGGTTGTGTGTGTGTGTGTGTGTGTGTGTGTGTGTGTGTGTGTGTAGGATGGGGGAATGATTATTAGGGGTGGGCAAAGGGCTGGAAAGCAAAAGAAAATACTGATTTTTCTACAAGTTAAATCCAAGAAGTAGGTACATGGGTTAATACTTTTTCTTTTTCAAACATTTACTTGGCAGAAAGTATAAAGATTTTTATTCTAGTTGGCTGCTGTTATTCCAAAAGAAGGGAGAAATGTGGGAATCAGTGGGCAGGAACATCCTGGGTGAGAGGGCGAGCCTCTCAGGGCATAGCACACAATAGGTCCATGACTGGGGTGCAGCATACAGCAGGTCCGTGGCTGTCCCTCTCAGTGGACCTGTACTCTGTACTGAGAAAAGGGCTTTCTGCTTCTGTGGAACCTGCTTTCTTGGGTTTGAGGGTTGCTTCTGTCCTGTGTGTCACTGGGGAAGCTCCAGGCTCTTCTGTACCTTGCCCTGAACGAGAAACCCATTGTTTTACTGTTAAAGCTCTAAGGAAATGCTGGCTTTTTACATACTGCGCAGCTCTTTCCTTGTTGGATCTAAGAGATTTCATCCTTCCTCCCTGTCGCCCCACTTTCTAATCTAATTGTGGTGTGCTTTCTCAAAAGCAAAACACAGCTTTGCATAGAAAGTGGTAAAGTTGGCTGGTGTTTTGCAAGCATTCCGGCAGCATGCATTTCGCTTACATTAATGCAATGACATACATCTGAGGTTTTAACAATCTCTCATGTTTCCTGATCACCATTTGGATCTTCTTCTTCTTCTCCTTTCTCTTTAACTTTACTTCCCTGCTTTAATATTAACAATATAGGCACAATGGAAGCTATAGGCTAGCATTGTTTTAATTTAAGAAGGAAGAAAAATTGTAATTGTGAGCAACTTAGGCCTTTTCAAAGTGAAAGTAGTCCCCCTGAGCCAGCTGTACACGAAGCAACTTGTTACTGGCAAGACGTCTCTCTCTTTTGTTTCATCGAGTGTGTCAAGAGCAGATTTGCCTGCCATTTCTCACTCTTAAGTTGTTCATCTCTGTTTTATATCTCTGGTAAGTGATCATTAGATTTTTTTCATTACAAAAAAATAGCAAGTCTACGCCTCAGTGTGAGGACGCCGTTTTTGTCCAATGTATCCTATTCCACCATGCCATTTTTTTCATGTCTTTGTTCCTTAGTCAAACTACACATGTTTCTATTTGTCATTTTTCATACATTTTTTTTTAAAGTAGAGGGAGTATGTGATAAGAAGATTACAAATACCTAATTCTAAACTTCCTATTGCTAGAAACGAGCATGAAAAGCGTGGCATGGCTTTAGGGGTCTCATTGCTCCCCTCCTGCACCACGGCCAGGTTTCCTGGGTTAGAAGAATTAATTCAAGCTCACTAACTGGCTTTGGTCCTGCGCTGCGCTGGAGAGCCGTCTCGTAGGTGCGCTGATACCCTGTGGCAGCCTCACAGGCTGACGCGTGGCGTAGCACATGACCCCTGGAGAAGCAATTGCGGGATGCGTCTCTTTTGTTGAGAGAATTGGATTTTTCAGGGGGAAAAAATAACAGAAGCTACAGAGGGTGAAAGAAATGACATCAGGGAAACGGAAAAGCCATAAGGGGGCCAAAACCTAGCTGTCTCCCTTACTTCATGATGTTGGGTGTCAGGGTGACTGCCCGGGGGGAGATTTCAACAAGCTTGCTGAGGACTTTCTTTTTTCTTGTCCTTTTCTCTTCTTTCTTCTTTCTCTGTGTTGGTCTTCACTCTGTTTCCTTCTGTCTGACTATCTCTCTTTTTCTTTCTCTTTTATGTTTCTTTTTTTCCTCGTTTCTCCACTCTGTCTTCCTTTATCCAAAATTGTGAGGCAAATTGCAGAGATGTCTGGGACAAAGGAAGTCCACTGAGATTTCATACAGGGTGTATATCTTTTCTTTTCTTTCTTTCTTTCTTTCTTTTTTTTTTTTTCAAACCGGGGATTGAACTCAGGCCCTTGCACTTGCCAAAGAAGCACTTATTCCACTGAGCCATCT
>NDGN011482812.1:0-24311 GCA_002564285.1 Tympanoctomys barrerae
AAAAAAAAAAAAAAAAAAAAAAAAGGTAAGTCCACAGATAACCTTTTAGCCTAATATGTGAAGTTTCCCTTCACTAGGGCTAGAACAAACAGACAACTAAGAAATTTAAGAGTTAATTTTCTTTTCTGTGCTTTTCATGGCTATCTTTTAGGAGGTCTGTTTTGTTTTGTTTTGTTTTGTTTCGTTTTGTGGAGGCACAGTCTTACTATACAGTTAAGACTAGCGCTGAACTCACTCTGTAACCATACTGGCCTCAAACACACAGTGATCTGCCTGCCTCAGCTTCCTGAATATTGAGATTACAGGAATGCAATACCACACCTGGCTTCACAGCTTTCTCTTAAAGGAGAGGCTAATGAGCACTGAAAATGCTGAAATCTTTTTTCTTTTCTTTTTCTTTTTCTGTATTTCAGGGAAGGGTTCTACAGGTGTTCAGGGTCTCACTCCTAGATCAGACTCGTAGTGATTCTCCTGGATACAGCCTCCCAAGTGCTGGGATTATGGGCACGTGCCACCATGCCCAGTCTCAATTGCCGTCTCAGCATGCCCCAGGGGCGGGTCCAGCAAAGCAGGCCTGGGGATCAAACCCCCATCCCTGCACCTGCTTGCAAGCACTTTAATCCACTGAGCTACTTGGCCGGCCCCCTAAAATCATTTTTTATAAGCAGTCATTTCATAAATGATACATGAGGACACTGTGTAAGAAGTTATACAGTTCATTAACTGAAACATCAATTCTCACAAACAGCATACCAGTTTAACATGCTCTTGTCTTCAAAGTAATGTCTGGTACTCCTTTATATATATAATTAAAATTCAAAAGTGATACTACTAGAGTTTGAATTCTTACTCATTTAAAACAAGGAATTGAAAGCAATTGGAAAAAATCAAATTAAATATGCAACACAATTAAAACAATAAAGTTCAGGCATGACGGGGCACACCTGTAATCCCAGCACTCCAAAGAGGAGGCAAGAGGCTTATGAAGAGTTCAAGGCCATGCTGAGCTGTATAGTGAATTCAAGACCACAACATACTGCATAATGAGACCCTGAGTGAAAACAAAAAAGAGATAATAAAATACATGGATTGTTTAAGAAAAAAAATGTCAGACACAAAGCACCACAGGGATACAGATAAGGTAAATTTAGTCATTCCTCCCAGTAACCTCCTGGAAGTGCAACAACATGGCAAAGAGGACCCCCAAAAAATCCAGTGTTCTCTATGGGTTGAAGAAACAAAGATCAGAATTGGGAAAGATGAAAGACCAGAACTTGCATGACAGATTGTCAGAGGACAGAGAGCTGCACAGAGAGATGGGCAGGGGATGCACTTGAGCCTTTAGCACATAACGACTTACAATGAACGGGGTATACAGGGCTCAAGGGGAAACACAGTCTGAACAATCCCCAGAGATTGAACAGATCTGTGAAAGATCTTTCTTCCCAGACAGAAAGAACTGCAAAGTTTTCAAGAGGGTATCTCCAAAGTAGTGAAATTGAAATAATCACAGCATAGACCTTGCTCTAAACCCACCCTCACTTAACAGCAAAGTGTTAAAGCTTATCACAAGCCTAGAAATGACCTGACTTTAAGCATAATTACCTGCAAGACAGAACAAAGTCCATCACTACTTTAAGAAACCCAAAATATACAACTATCAAAAATATAAGCTTCACAATGTCTGACAGCCTACTCAAAATTATTAGACAAATTTTTAAAAATAAGAAAATATGACATATGAGAAAAAAGGCAAAAAGGATGTTGGAACTTGTAGACAGGATTTTTTAAGTTATACTAGTTATGCTCTACCAGCTCAAGAATTTAAGAGCAAAACATGAAGAAAGAATTATAAAAAAAGACCCAAATGGAACATCTAGTGATTAAAAATATCTAAAATGAAAAGTACAACAGATGGAAATAAAGAGACCTGACCACGAAGAAAACATATGTGATCCTGGAAGAAATAACAACAGAAATTATCAAAAATGATGAAAAAAGATAAAAAAAGACTAGAGGAAAAATGAACAATCTCAGTGATGTATATGTAACAATATGAGGTCATCTAGCATACTAAGAACTTGAGAAGCAGAAGGAGAGTAAAGAAAGATAGGGACATGAAAATATCAGAAGAAATCATGTCTGAGGACCAGCGATAGCTCAGCAGACTAAGTGCCTGCGACTAGGGTTCGATCCCCAGCACCACATGCCAAGCAGGCCCTGCTCCTGAGCATACTGAGCCAGTGACCAAGACTGGGCACACACCTGTAATCCCAGAACTCGGTAGGATGAAAACAGGTGGATCACTACAAATCCAAGCTGCATAGTGAGACCCTGTACCAAATATATTTTTTAAAAAAAGAAAGAAATCATGTCTGAAAATCTTCCAAACTATACCACCACACATCTAAGAATTTCAACAAACATCAAGCAAAAGAAACAGAAAGGAAATCACAAAATGCAGTTCATAGTCAAACTGCTAAAAACCAGTAATAAAGTGAAGATCCTAAATGCAGCTGGACCCCAGCTCCCCCTCCCCAGAAAAGACACACTACATATAGAGAGCCAATTATTCACTGTTCAGAAAAAACGTTTTTAATGGGCTGGGGATATAGCTCAACAGCATAAGTGCCTGCCTGGCACGTGTAAGGTCCTGACTTTGATCCCCAGTACTGTAAAAAAAAAAAAAAAGGTATATAAAGAAAAAATGTTTTAAATATTAATATTCTTCAAAGTCAAATGATATTATATTGTCAAATGATACATAATGCTAGTTAAATAAAAATATGAATATATTAAGACAAGTATCAAATTATAGAATATTTCATGATAAAGCATCAATTTAACAAAAAGTTAAAAGAACTGTAAGTGTTTTTGTACCCAAAAAACAGCTTTAACATAAAAGAAACAACAGAACTGCAAAGAGGAAGGTAATCTCCCAATTATACTCAGGCTTTTAAATAACACTTCGTCAACTAATTAACAGAGTAAGTAGACAGAAAAGCATCAAAGATGTTGAGGATTTGAACAACCCTATCAATCACTTTACCTAATTGACATTTTTAGAGCACTTGTTTCCAAGAGCAATGAAATATTTTCAAGAGTATAAGAAACATTAATCAAGATATAAGTTAGACTATAAAATCAGTCTCAATAGCTTTAAAAAAGATTTAGACAAAATATGTTCTGACTACAATGGAATTGGACATCAATAAGACAAGGGCAAACAGAAAAATCTCCAAATATCTACAATTCAAAAAAACACACTTCTAAATAACACAAAAGGAAAAAGTTGAAAAATCAGATATTAAGAACCGAATAATCATGAAAATACACCATATTAAATATATGATGTGGGCCGGTGAGATGGCTCTGTGGACTATGTGCCTGCTTAGGCAAACGTGGGTACCGGGGTTTGATCCACAGCACCACATGTTGTGCCGGCCCCACCCCCCAGAGTGTGCTGAGCCAGCAACAGAGTCTGGGCATAGTGGCACATGCCTGAAATCCCAGCACTGGGGAGGCTGAAAACAGGAGGATCGCTACAAGTCTGAGCTGTCTAGTGAAGCCCTGTACAAAAAATACATCTTTTTTAAAAAGTAGGATGTTACTAAAGGGACACATAAAGAAAAATCAATAGTACCCATATGGAAGAAAAAACGGGGACAGAAGGCAGGGAGGAAGGGAGAGAAAGGAGGGAGGTGGTTGAAGACAATGCCTTGTTTTCTACCTTTAAAAGACCATATCTAATAAGATCCCACATCCACTCTTCATAAAAGATTATCTAAAGAAAGCATGCAGTTCACATCACGCAGAAAAAGACTGCTTTCTTCCTAAGATCCAGAATGAAATGAAAATATCCTTTTACCACTTCTACTGGAAGTTCTACTCAACACAATAGAAGATCTGCAAGGCATCCAGATGAGGAAGGAAGAAGTCTTTATCCACAGATGATATGATCACCTGTATAGAAAAATCTAATGCAATTTAAGGAACACCTACTAAAACAAATGCATTCACAAAATCTAAGATCAATTATTAAAAAATCAATCTTATTTTACACACTAGCATCAAGCAACTTTGAATATTAAATGTTGTAAAATGCTATTTACAATTGCATAAAACTACAAAATACTAAGGGATAAATATAACAGACATGTATAAAACACTGCAGAGACAAATTTAGAAATATGATCACAAATGGACATTTACTGTACTTATAGGTTAAAAAGCAAAAACTGTTAAAATATCAGTTCTTCCTCTCCTGACAAACCACATCAAATTTTCATACAACTCTTTTATACAAAATGACAAGCACTCTGAAGACCCCAAAACAATTTGGAAAAGAACAAAGTTGAGGACCAACCTCTGGTTTCAAGACTGCTTTTAAGCTACACTAAGCAAGCCTATGTTACTGACATCAAGATAAACAGATCTATGAAATACAGAGGCTGAAAACAGACCCAGACAAAAATAGACTATTGACAAAAATATAAAGGCTATTCAGAGAAGATGGTCTTCAAAAAATGGTGCTAGAACCAGCTTGCATTCCTATTCACAAAATAAAACTTTGATCCAAATCTTTCACCATTTATGAAACTTCACTCAAGAGATTTTCTCCTGGGCTTTCTTTTAAAAGTGTTACACATTTTATATTAGGTGTAGGAGGAAACACACAAAAAAAAATATTCGTAAACTTGGACTGGGCAAAGATTTCTTAGGCTAGCTATCAACTGCACAATCCATAGAAGAAAAATTTATTAAACTGAATTTCATTAAAATTATTTAAGTTACTGTAAGAAGAATAAAAATACAAGTAGCAGAAAAGGAAAAAAATTACAAAGCATGCATTTGGACTTGTATCCAGAAAATATTAAGAACTCTAAAAACATAATAAGAAAAAAATGATCCAAAGAAATAAATGGGCAAAATTTGCACACTTACTCAACAAAGTTACACAGGGCAAATACTATGTATCAATACCTAATCAACATTAGTAATTATGAAAATTCAAAAAAATAAACTACAATGAGATACCACATCACACCTATTAAAATGATAATAATGGACATAAGATGTAGCTTCATGGTAGTACACCTGTTATTAGGCCCGGGGTTCAATACCCTGTAGTATGACAAAATAAAAAGACAAAAAACGTTTAAAGCACTGACCACATCAAGTGCAGGCAGGGGCCAGGGAGATGGCTCAGTAGAATAAGAGCTTGCCTGGGAAGCACAAGGGCCTGAGTTCAGTGGAACACTCACACAATTGGCAGGAGTGTAAAATGTTGAAATCTACTTTGGAAAACTGACCTTTCTTAAAAGTTAAACATAAACATTCTAGCCACTTTACTCTCATGTACTTGCTGAAAGGGGGATAAAAGCATACATCCACACAATGACCTATCCATGAATATTCACAGTAGCTTTATTTAAATAGCCCAAAACTGGAAACAATCGGTGTTCATCAAGTGAATGGATAAAGAAAATGTGGTACTGTATTATCCAAGAAACTATGCCTCAGCAAAAAAGGAACCAATCATCAATATGGGTGAATCTCTAAGTGATTTTGCTGAGTGACAAAAGACAGACAAAAATGAACAGACATACTACTGGTATATGCTTGTTATCCCAGCACTCTGGTACACAGAAGCAGGAGTTCAAACCCAGCCTTGACAGCTTCAGTATGTTAGTGAAATTCTGTCCCCAAAAAATAAAAAAGGTTGAGGATGTAGTTTACTACAAAGTCCTTAGATACAATCCCCAATATGAGAAAAAGAAAAGAGTGAACACACTGCACAGTCTCACAGGTGTCAAATTCCACTACATGCAGATTAGTCTGTTATGACAGAAATGAGACCAGGGTTAAAGAGGAGCACAGGTGTATGTTTATCATCTTGATGATGCTAATGGTTCCTTAGATGTACATAAATCACAAAACTTCAAACTCTACACACTCAATATAGACAGCTCTCTCTATATCAATTACATCTCATAAACTTGATGTTACTAAATATGATTATAAACTGAGTGTGGCAGTACTTAGTATAACCCCAGCACTCTAGGAGGCTGAGGCAGGAGGGTTGCATGTCTGAGCCCTGCCTGGGCAATTTAGTGAGACCCGGTCAGTAAATAAACAAGCAAACAAACAAACACTGTAGCTCAGTGTGAAGACCCTGGTTTCAATCACCAGTACCCCCTCACCCATAAGAAGATATTATATGGGCTGGCCAGATAGCTCAGTGAACTAAAGCACCTGCTTTGGCAGAATGCAGGGGCCAGGGTTCAATCCCTGGCGGGCTGTGCTAGCCCCACCCCCCGGGGCGCACTGAGCGATTGAGACTGGGTGTGGTGGCGCACCTATAATCCCAGTGCTTGGGAGGCTGAAAACAGGAGAATCACTACTAGTCCAATCTACATAGTGAAACCCTGTACACCCTATAGACTCTGTCCTAAGTCCATTTAAAAAAAAAAATTATAGTAAACTTTAAAGGCCTATCTAAATTTTATTTTACTGGGATCTTAATACCCATAAAGCAGAATCTTTCACTGTGTATGTTTTCCTTTATAATGGGCTTTTGCTAAGTTGAAAAGCACTTTTCAAATTTTTTAAAGGTAACTTTGGTTTCCTAAGGGAAAAGCACTCCTTTTCCTTTGGCTTAGTTTGCTACAGCCATGCTTCACACAGCAGATACTGAATCTTACTGCTAGCCAAAATGTCACACACTAATAAACATTAAAAAAAAGTTTGTTTATAAGAAAGAAACTTCCATAATAAGCTGCCCGTAAGATAGAAGAGGTAAGAGGTTTGTGAAAAATGATGATACTCAGATGTGACCAAAAAATTGCTTCCCAAAATGATGCTTTTCCAGTAGGACCTCAGCACAGGTGAGTCCTCTGCAGGGCCGGCTTCAGCTCAGGCCGAGGTCTAGCACCGTGTCCTGCAGCTATGCTGCCTGCCATGCCACTGTCTCTGCATGCTCCACTAAGCCTCCTGCCCGGTCCCCACTGGCCAGAGCCTAGGCCATTCATTTTGGGTTTGGGGCCACTTTGACACCTCTCCCACTGTTGCTCAGAAACTCATTCTTTATCATTCTCACCAAAGGCTTTTTTAGTTCTTTTAAAAATTCCCTTTGCTTTTGAAAACCTAGACTTATATTCACAGGAGATCTGAAAAGGACAATTATTGTTTTAGTCCTGCACACCTGTCAGGGAAGAGGATACCCAGCAAGAGCTGCACAGCAGGCAGCTGCCCTGTTCCCACAGCCCCAGAGATATGTCAGCAGCATCCCACATGGAGAGAAGATTCTCTTTCCAGCTCCCATCTGACCTGGCCACTCCACACAGCAGCCTGTGTCCTGTGACTGCCTCTGTGCAGTTTAACATCCTTGCACAACTTTCAAGAAGCCAGACACAAAAGCCACATGTGTGATTACACCTACATGAGACAGCACAGAAGGATGAGTCATCAGGGTGTGAGGAGGAGGAACGAGTATGTGTGTTTCTTTTGGAGACAAGGAATATTCTGGAATTAGATAATGGTTATGTTTACACAACTCTGAGCATATCAATACTGAATTTTGTACTTTACAATTATAGTTTAAAATTCTGTAGTTAGTATACTTTTAAAAGTCACTATGCTTCACAACTGTAATCACAACTACTCAGGAGGCTGAGGCAGGAGGATCATGAGTTCAAGGCCTCACTTTGAACAGGGCAAAACTTGTTTCAAAATAAAAATAAAAAAGGAGGTTGGGTGCTATGTGATACAATGTAGTTCAAAGATAAAGCACTTTCCTAGAATATGTGAGGCTTTAGATTCCAGCTCTAGTATCAAAAAAAGAAAACAACAAAACTACCAGAACCAGGCATGGTGGCACACACTTGTAATCCCAGTCCCTGGGAGGCTGAGGCCAGAGAATCAGCTTGGGCTACATAATGAGTTGAAGGCCAGCCTGAACTACATAGCAAGACCCTCTTTCAAAAATAAATAAAAAGCTCCACTTCACTATAGACTTTCATATTATGAATTTCATATTATATATATATATATATATAATCTCCATTTTTAAGACATAGTAAGGCAGAAACAAAAATACTAAGGATATTGTTCATTTAGAACTATTTCAGATGAAATTAATCTCTAAGGCTACATGAACCACCAAATTCAAAAGGTGAATTACATTTCTCTTTTCTCTCCAGAGAAATCAAAAACTAGTATTTCCTGTTTTTCAATTCTTACACAAATGATAATAAATGTACTAATATGCCTAAGTGTTCATTTACCATACAGTTTCCTTCCTCTTGGACTTCAAAGTTTATCTGGAACAACCTAATGCAATATCAAGGGAAAAAAGCAATTTAAGTCAGGCTATTAGACAAGACAGTGACATTCTCTGTATTTAATGTATTTCCCAGACACCATCTCAAATGTTTTCCATTTCCCAATCAACAATACTGCTCTGTTCTAATAAGTCTGGCCATCGATGTAACTGGCCTCTAGTTACACTTCCTCCCAGATTAATCTTCATCAGTCTACCAAACAAAAGGCAAGAAAACACTGCCAGGGCACAGGCCTTGAAGCAGGGCCTCTCAGAACGCAGGGCTTACCAGAGCTGGCTGCACTGGAGGAGTGGTCTCTATGTGGGTTCCTGAGAAGAAGCCCCTCCTGTGGGCCAGGTGATCCCACCTACACAGGACCTGAGGAGGTGACACCCTCACAAGCATAATGCCCGAGGTACACCATGATGGATGGTGCTCTTCTCCCCAACAACTCATGATCACAGAGCCTAAGGGCTTACTCTACAAGAAATACTTTCTAAGCATCATGAGAGAACTACATTTTCTCCTAGAGAAATCAAAAGTACACTCTGAGGATCCCCTTAGTCTGCACATGCTGCTAAAAGCCAGGAGACACAGTAACTCCTTTAAACTGCGACGAAGCAGCCCATTCAGTTTTCTTCAGCCTTCCAAAGCTCCTTTGGTCTTGCCACCTGCAGGTGGGAAAAACAACTGTGGCTCTTGTAATGACTTCACACTCTTGTGACTCCCTATAATTTCCTTACACACCCGAATTACCATCCAGGGCCCTAAAGCAGCAATTTAACAATTTCTGCTGGACTGAAAGTTAATGCAACCATCAAAGTTTCCAATTTAAATTCAGGAATTAGCTTGTTGACTGCCTGAGATCTTGCCTTCCTATACAATTAGGCATGTGCCCAGCAATTTGCCATTTCCTGATGCTGAAGAATAAAATTAAGGCCAACCTGAAAAAAAAAGTCATAAAATGCAGATATTCCTGAAACAATGAGACATACAATCTGTCATTCAGTACGAACAAAAAGTGAAGACATATATAATAAAAGTTATACCAATACACTAAATATAGTATTTTACTTATATTAGTGTATATATACTATGAATTTACTGAATTTTACTAATATACTAAGTTTTAGATATGACACAGCAGAATAATTTTTAGTAGTTTAGGCAATCTTGGAAAACAGTCCCCATGCTTTCTAGGCCACATCAAGAGGTTGATTCTAGGAATTATCTAGGAAATCTGAGGCAGTTCTTTAAACAAGGAGAGGTGTCCCATTCCTTTCTATGTCAGGTGTTTAAAGAGTACCTACTAACTGTAAGGCAAAATACACAGCATTTTCTCAGTCTTGAGCATGTGTTCCAGAAATATGGAGAAACATACTTGCTTCTCCAGCTCACAGTTAAGTGGGCAACTACTTTAGCTCCTGGGAAACATAATGAGCTACAAAGTGTGAACTCTGTTATCAAAACCAACAGGACCAAAAGCCCACATGTCTACTCCACCCTATGCTCACTTACATCCTGCCAGCCTGCACCAGCTCTGCCTGAAGGTAAGTTTTCTTCTCCAGTTTGACTCATTGTCATCAAACAGCCAGAAAGTGAAGCACTGAGAACCTGTCCAAGCAAGTATAGTAGTGCCAGTCATGATTAATGAATGGATAAAGAAAATGAAGTTCTATTCTGTCATAAACAGAGAAACTTGAGTCATGAAAATGGAGGCACAAGCTTAAGTATCATATGCTTTCTCTTTTATGAGAAACTCAAGGTATAAATAAAAGAGCAAAAGAAAAGATAATAGGAAACAGGAAGATTCTCAAATGGGAAGGGGATCAAGAGACAAGGGAGTGTGGGGAGAGAAGAGAAAGTATATAAAAAAGGGTATAAGAGGGTTACCTAGGAGTACCTACTCCACATAAGGAATGTCAACACTGTAGTACAAATGTCTACTAGTGAAAAAACAAAAGGAAAGAAAAACTCAGGATGATGGCAGGTCTCATTTTATTGCAACATACTTGCAAATATGCCTTTAAAAATACAGTGTTTGTGGCTGAGGAGAGGTTCCTTCTTGTTTGGGATGCTCCACTTTCAGATTGACTCAAGCCCTATAATAAATGCATTCCTCAGTGACTATGCCCACTCCCAGGAGAGACCTAACAACAGGTGATCAACAACTCATGTTTAAATTTTGGGCCTAGCACACTTGCCCCATTTCTGGAACAAGCAAGCTTTTTATATTTATCTATACAAACAGAAAGCATACAACTTTATTAAAACATGCTGGCATAAAATTTTACAAAAAGACCTGCATCCATGAATTTTCAGATTTCAGTGATCCAATCTTTTGTTATTGTTGTTGTTCCTGTTGTTTTTTGTTGTTTCAATTATTTTAAGGAGAATAAAAGAATAATAGATATTAGAAACAATACACAATTTCAAAAAAAAAAAGCCCAAGATGATAGGTATTCAACAATGCATATTAAGGGCCAGCCAAATAGCTCAGCAGATTAAAGCGCCTGCTTAGGCAGATAAAGGGGCCGGGAGATCCATCTTGGGGCACACTGAGATGGCGATTGAGACTGGGTGTGGTGACGGGTACCTTTAATCCCGGCACTTGGGAGGCTGAAAACAGGAGGATCACTACAAGTCAGATCTATGCGGTGAGACCTTGTAGACCCTGTTCTAAAATTTAAAAAAAAGTATATTATACTTCCCATTGTTAAAAAGAACTTTCTACAAGGATATACATGATATATACATATCATGGTATTCATCTGTTCTGTTTTGTTTTGTTTTGCTTTGCTTTTTAGTACTGGGGATCAAACTCAGCACTGGGAACTCTACCACTGAGCTACATCCCAGTCCCTTTATTTTGAGATATGGTCACGTTAAATTGCCCAAACAGGACTTGAATTTGTAATCTTCTTGCCTCAGCCTCTCAAAGTACTAGCATTACAGGCAAGCACCACCGTGCCCAGCTTTTATCTCTGTTCTTTATTAGTGGCTAGTCACATATGCCTATTGAGTATTTAAAAGGCAGCACCAAAAAAAAGGTAGCACAATTTTAAATTTTAATTTACTTTAGTTAAGTGTGACTGTCACATGTGGTTTGTGGCTACCACATTTGCAAGTTTAGTCAGACAGGGCTTCAGAAGTAGAGGAAGTAAGTACTACAAAAACAAACTAAGATCAAATTCCAGCTGTGCCGCTATTATGTACTGACCTACAGAACTCAAAAAAGCTATATAAACTGCTGTCCATTCCCCCAAGTGTAAAGTAACTTGTTACTGGGGAAACATTATGAAACCATATAAGGCAAAGCACGCAGAGCCTCTTTTCAGTTCATATTAGTTCCCGTGCTCCCAAACGTGATCAAGGTTGGAAGATAAAAGGACATTTTCCCAATTGATACAACTAAAAGCAACCAGTCAACCAAAGGCTGAAAGGGTAAATAGCAAATTACAAAGGGTGATTTGTTTCTGGAAAGGGGGTTGGAAAATTTCCATCTTCACTCAGGAAGCTGAGGCAGAAAGATCAAGATTAAGTTGAGTTCAAGGTTGGCTTAGGCTAAAATGTGAGCTCAAGGTCATCCCACACTATGTACAGTGAGACCCTGCCTCAGAAAAACAAAAGTGAAATAATTTGCACTTCTATTTTATATGCTTCTTATTCCTTGAATTTTTTCATATATAACAATTTTAAAATAATAATTTTCATTGTTCTAAAGTTTTGGCTATTCCTTTTAGTATTCCCAAGGCAGGCATGGGCTAGATAGCATATCACATTTGCCCTCAGCTCTCCAGCAGGTCAAAGAGACAAGAGTGTGGGATGGTGACCAGGTGACAAGCCAGAGCCTGTATCCAGTTGCCTGAAAGCTGAGAAACCTGAGCACAAGACAGGTAGAGGACAGGGAACCTCAGGCATCCCGAAGTCAGGGAATTAGCCCTCCTACAGGCACAAGTTAAATTATCACCAGGGTATTGTCATTATGAAATAATGACAATGATAGTTAAAGGTCAATGATAACCTCATACCCTGTAAATTAAATACTTTGGGAAGGTAATCTGACAAAATGTGTACTTAAAAATATTCATTACCTTTTGATCCCATAATTATACTTTTAGGACTTTGCCACAAGAGGAAAAAAACAGACAATTAAACAGAAATGTCTAATGTCTATAGAGAAATCATCACTCAACATTTAATATATAGGAAAGCAAATTGGAGGGCCAGCCAAATAGCTCCGCAGATTAAAGCACCTGCAAGCAGGCACAGGGGCCAGGGTTCAATCCCTGGGCCTGTGTGCTGATCCCACCCCTGGGGTGCGCTGAGACAGTGATTGAGACTGGGAGTGGTGGCACGCGCCTGTAATCCCAGCTCTGGGAGGCTGTAAACAGGAGGATCACTGAGTCAGATCCTGACCATCTTTTAGACCCTTCCCTAAAGAAAAAAAAAAAAGAAAAAATTGGAAACTAAAATACTATTCATTGATAGAGATCTGGCTAAATAACCATGTCTTTATATAATGAAATACTATACAACCTATGTAAATTAGGTATATTGTTATTGGTATAGAAAGATGCTTGAGATATAAAATGAATGTAGGACAGGGTATCTGTTAAAAATATGTAGTTCACATATATATGAGTTTATGCATAAGAAAAATGTTTAGAAGAACATAAAATGGTCATGAGTACTTTGTACATGAGAGTAAGAAAACAGGGAATGTGTCTTACAGTTTTTTTGGCTTTTGGTTTTTTGGTGTTATCAGAGATCAGCCTCAGGACCTTGAGCTTGTGAGGCAAGCACTTCCACTGAGCTATCTCCCTGGCCACTTGTCCTACAGTTATGAGCTTCTCTTCCCAGGTAAAGTACTGTTGTCACTACCACAAAAATCCAAATTAAGGATATCTACTATAGCAATTATCAATGAACACTTTACTAAAGTTTCATTCAACATAAGATAATTAAAAGGAAGAGACAAATACTGGGGGAAAAAAAAGACTACTATCACCATTTGGGAATATTTTTCCTTAAAGCTAACAAGAGAAATTTTTTAAAATTATATAATTAAAATTAAGAACTATTCTGCAAATGTGTGTCAAGTACATAGCATAGTGAATTCTAATAAAAATAGAGAACCAAAATGCACTTTGCACTCTAATAAAGAATAAAGTAATGTTTCTTTTATTCCTTTCCTCCTTATTCATGAATGGGCTTCATAAGCACACTTGTAAGTGCACAAAAATCAGCAGCTTTTCTATAATCAGCAAGCACCAATTACAAGATGTAATTTAAGAATTGCCTATTCGCTATAGCAATCAAAAACAAAATTAAAATATGGAGAAAAAATTTAACAGGAAATGTGTAGGACCTATATAAATAAAAGCACAAAAATTCACTTAGGTAAAATGAGAAGGCGTTTTAAAAAGAAAGAAAAAAAAAAGTAAGGCATATCACATTCCTGGATTGTAATACTGTAAATTTTCCCAAAATCAATCTATATATTTAGCACAATCACATTCAAAATACCAATGGGCTTTTTTAAAAAGAAACTGACAAAATGATTCTAAATTTTATGTGAAGAGTAAATGTGAGAATGGCCAAGAATTTTAAAGAAAAAAACATGAAATGTGCTGCTTATGAAGAGTCGTGATTATCACCCACCCAATTTCAAGACACCAGTGGGCAGAGACCTGGCTGTGCTACAAGGTGCATCTCCTGCCAGGCCTCTGCAGTGCTAAGGCCGATGAAAGTCCCCATCTCTGCCAAGTGCTCACTTCCGAAAGACGCTCCCTCCCCCGCCAGAGTGAGGACTCATATGGTTCAGAACTTGCTGCCAGCACATACAGCAGAATGATTAGGAAGGGTTCAAAACCACACTGAGATTCAAGTCCATTCTATGATGGAGTCAGCATGAAGGGGTGGAGAACAACACTGTGAATGCACTTCCTGGGTTTCTGTGCTCAGTATTAATGATTCCCAGGAAACAGAAACTTGAATAACTGATAAAAGGCCTTATTTAACATGGTAAAATTTAATTTTCTCATATGATAAATATTTGGATTCCTATGAAAATCTAGAATATACTTAGTATATTTGTAATCTCCCTTAATTTTCAACATTTTACACTACAACTTGCTCATTCATGACATACCCCAGTACTTCCCAAGTGGATAAAAATTCAGCATGCATCAAGAATGAGAGGTTACCAACTGTACTGGTCATCTTTCCTGCTGCTGTGACAAAATTACCTTCACCCACAACTTATAAATAGAGAGGTTTATTTTAGCTCACAATTTGAAGGGCTTCAGTCCATGGTAACTGAATTCAAGGCAAAAATATGGCAGAAGAGTACAGCAGAGCAACGCTTCTACCTGATTAAATTGAGCTCATAGAAGAAGCACCTGCAAAAGATACACTACCACATCTGCAACAACCTACATCCCACACTCTCCAACTGGGCCCTAAGTCCTAATAATGCATTCAGCTAGGAACACTGGTGGATTAAACCATGAGTGAGTACCCACTGGTGACTACAGCCCCTATGTGATCCAATCACCTCCTTAGGAATTCTCAATCCAGACAGCTTAATTGCCAAACCCAGATAAACTTTGACACTACGGCACTTATTACCATACATATATGGCACAGACCATGTGACCTGCAGCTAGGTAAGCCTGAGCTTTCAATTTCCAGGTCCAAAAAAAACCCCTCTAAATACAACCTCCACATCCATTTCTGCAGGCATGGGAGCTAATGAGGTCCCAATGTTCTAAGTTGAAGAACTTCTATCTTCATGTACACAGTCAGCTGTATTCTGTTCTCAAACAGTAAACCAAGTGGCCCAAGCCACTGTCTTTAACATTTTACACTGGTTGGTTCAGAGGACGCAGGTGATTAAAAAAAAAAAAAAACCACATGCTACGCTTACTATGTGCCAGACACTATTCCCTGGAAGACTTTAAAGATTTCACTCATGTAAAAATCAAATTATAAAAAAAAAAGATTTCACTCATGTAATATTTACAGCAGTCGAGCTGGCAAGATAGCTCAATAGACTAAGTACCTGTTTAGGCAAGCGCAGGGACTGGGGTTTCATCCCTGATGCTGCATGTCATGCCAGCCCTGCCCCCAGGCACACTGAGCTGGCCACTAAGACCAGATGTAGTGGTGCACACCAGTAATCCCAGCAATGGGGAGGCTGAAAACAGGAGAATCACTATGAGTCAGAGCTGTGTACTAAGACCCTGTATCAAAAAAAAAAAAAAAATTACAAGTCTTCATGACGTAGACAATAGTGTAATTGTAACCAACTGGTAAAATGACAAAACAAAGACACAAAGAGCCCACACAGCTTTTTAAAGGGCCAGAAGGGCCAATAACAGTGGAGTTCAGGAGCTCTGTTCCGAGGTTCGCACTTTTCAACTGGGGAAACAATGCTGCTTAGCACAACTGCTTCCACAGATCTCCATCTCTATACATCCTGGGCCTGCCAATAGAACTCGGTAAAGAAAAAATATTCACAAGACAATCCAACCAAAACTACTGGTGGTAAAGTTTAACCAATACAAACTGCAAAACACACCTAATTGTTCTACTCTAATTATGATTCACACAAAAATACCCAGGTAAATCTTCGTTTTACTTTGTTGCATATCTTAACAGTCTTATTATACAGTGGTTGGAATTATTAGAATCATAAAAATCTACAACAACCATTGTTGAATTCCTATTACTTTGTTTAGGAACGTTATCTTGTATCATTTCTAATGTTATATTTTCCCCATCTCTACTTTGTATTCTTTAAAAATTAAAAAAAAAATTAGGACTGACAGATAGCTCAGCAGACTTAAGTGCCTGCTTGGCCAAGTATAGGGACTGGGGTTCAATCTCCAGCACCGCATGCTGTGCCAGTCCTGCCCCCAGATGTGTTGAGTCAGCAACAAGAGTCCAGGCACAGTGATGCACCTCTGCAATCCCAGTGCTGGGGAGGCTGAAAATAGGAGGATCACTCAGAGTCCCAGAAGCGTAATGAGACCCTGTACTAAATACATAAATATAAAAAAAAATTTTTAAAGCCTAGGTCTCATGTGGTATTACATGCCTGTAATCCTAGCACTCAAGGGAATAAGCCAGGAGAATCACCACCAGCCTAGATACATAGTAGATTTGAGGCCAGCTTTAACTACAAAGCAAGACCCTGTCTCAAAAACACAAAACAAAAAATTCTAGCCAAAAATAATAGAAAGGACCATCATCTGTGAAGTCTTAGTTCAGTGTCAGCCCACTGTCAACCTCAATCCAAAGCATCACAGCCTTGCTCAGGTGTCCCTAGTGTTTCCTGACTTCTATATTCATCCAGTTAACCAAAATACAAATTCCCGGAAGAGACCATCTCTACAAAATACCAAGTGCACAGGTAACTCAATGCATGTTTGGTGATCAAATATTAAGTGTAATAAAATTTTGAATTATATTAAATGAAGAAAAACATTTAAGTGATATAAATGAATCTTGAAAAGTACTACTTAAAATCATTTTGATAGTTAAGTTCCCACTGCTAGAAATTTATCTAATTCACATAGAAAAAAACTTATAGAATGCTCACTGGGTACAAAAAACTCCAACAAATGCTATATTCAAACTAAAACAGTTAGGTTTCATAAACCATCTTTTGAGAGGGATCACTTAATAATCATTCCCATTTTACATATGAGTAAACTGTGGTTCAGAAAAATAAAGTAATGGACCCATAGTTGCACCCCTAATAAGTGATGGTACTAGATTCAGTCTTGGGCCTTCTGCTCCTAACCACCTGCCTCCTTACTTCCTCTACCCTCACCTATGCCCTACTCTCTAGCAACTCAATTTAGACTGCCAAAAAGCTTTTCCTGCAGCTCAGCTATTCCCACCATCCCAATTACTAAACTTAATTTTTTTTTTCATTATCAGTCTTTTAATGGAGGCAACAAAAAAAAAAATTCTATAAAACTTCCATCATAGTGTTTTTGTTCTTCTGAAGGCACTTCTGAAGAGTCTGATTGTGACATAGGGAAAATCTATGGCTCTGTGAAATAGATTGTTTTAAGACATGTCCTATTGGCTTTTATCTATTTCTCTTTACACTCTGCCATGGATTTTATACACATTGTATGACTGATAAAATTCCTATGTTAGACAAGTTGCTAGAGAGCTCACCCCATGTGAAGTGCACTAAAATGTTTACATCATTCCAATGAAATGTATGCTGTCTATCATTTTATTCTGGTTCCATTTACTCTCTGGTTCATCTTTCTTCTTTTTTCTTTCTTTTGCCTTACTTGTCATTCACATTAGTTTAGCCATATTGAAAGCATTTTAAATGATTTGGAGAAAAAATGAAACATAAAATACCCAGGAGAAGCTCAGTTCACTTTCAGTAACCAAGATAGAACAATCAAGAGCCAGGAGCTAGAAGTCCTCAAGGTTAAAAAGTGCCTTTCTTGAAGAGTACCATGGTAATAAATGGAAAATAAGCCACTCAACAGGCATCTGTCTAAATTGTGTATAGCAATTTAAACATTTTTCTATTGTCAGTATTTAATAGCCTAAAGATTTCACATAAAAACTAGAAGCTCTAGCAGCCCTAAAAACCTGCTCTTTATGCACAGAAACAGTAGCTTCAATGAACCCTGAGACAGGAGCTGGCCAAAAGCCCCACTCTGACAGTGACACACAATTAAAATCACTCACCTAAAATCTAGAAACATTTGACTTCACAAGATAGGGACTAAATCAGTCTCTGACAGAGAAATCTGCAGTTATTGTTAGGCAGGATGTTCCAGCTGCTGGAGGAGTATCGGGGTACCCCCTTTTCACCTTTATGAGAAAAATGAGATTATTTTAAAGTTAGAAGACCAGGCATGTGGGTATGTGCCTATAATCCCAGTACTTGGGAGGCTGAAAACAGGAGGATCACTATGAGTCCAATCGTAGGATAGTGAAAACCTGTACTAAATACACAAATAAATAAATAAACAAATAGGTCATGGAGAAGCAAAAAAAAAAAAGAGACATTAGATAAAAGTATCCATTTATAAACAATGGTGCTTTCTTGAGCTGCTGACACTGCCTCCAAGTAGCTCTTTTCCACCTTAACCCCACTGTTGCACAGCACTCTCCACAAACACACAGACCAAAGCTGAAGGCAAAGTAACATAAAGAAGGTGTTCTCCAGAGGCTCGTACCCACCAGGACTCTTTTTCAATTGCACACCTGGAGGTGCCAAGACCACAAATATCTAAGCTTCCCAAAGTCAAAACAAAACCAAGTCCCTTCTTGGAAAACAACTGTTTCTGCCATTGTTCAACCAGCAAGTGTTCATCCAGAAATGTCAAAATGTCCCCTTTCAGGAAGTTCCTAGGAGGAAGTCAGTGCCCAAGGCTCTGCCACACCTCAAAGCAAAGAAAACAAAAGCTGGCCAGGTGTCCCCTCTCCAGAGTGGTACAGCATCCCCAGGAGGAAGCAGGAGCTCTACCCAGGATTACTGGACTTCTGGGCAGGCTCTGGCAGAAGAAGCCTTTCACTTTCCATGTTTGGAGGAGGGCTGTGTGTGTTTCTGTTTCTGTTATATTTCTTACAGCTAAAGATTTTTGCCACATTTTGACCAGGATCCAACCATGAAACCAGTTGAAATTTTTTGTTACCCCACCCCAACTTATCAGTACCCCATTCTTTGGAAACTACTAATGGCAACAGCAGTGCCTGGTGGCCTAGGAACAGATGTAATGTACTAGTATAGGTAAAAGATTGTTCCTGACACCACACAATTGCTAAAATACTTTCAATAATTATAAGTATGCATGTGCAATTAAGTTTTCTCAAACAGAACCATGGTAATAAATGAAAAAATAGTATTTCTTGGCCCTTGCTTCAGTTTCCAGTTCCTTCCATTATTATTGTTTTTGTTCTTTCTATGGGTATCAGCTTAAGTATACGTTTATATTGCTTCTTGATCTGTTGATCTCTGACAGTATCTACTGATTTATGGCCTCCCCTGTATCTAACCCACTCACACTTTAACTTGTCTGTAGAATTTTTGATTTTGCTATTTTTAGCTCAATTTGTTAGCTGTTTGTGTCTACATTACACAGTATTGCTCAGCCTGCCACATAAGAGATACCAATCAGCATCCTCACATGTCCTAGTAGCTTTTACCTCTTTCTCCTTACACTCTGTCATGGATTTTTGTTCACTCTCCAAGACCCTCCATGCTGCTAGATTTTAAAACTTTGAATGATTATTTTTCTGCAGTTTTAATTAAGTCTTCGTTATCTTGTGCCTTATCTATTTAGCTACATCTATAACATTATGATTATATAAATAAAAATATTACTTTGTAGGGTACCTGCAGCAATGCTCAACTCCTGAACAAGACAATTCAATCCTCCATTAGTAAACCTCGGTCAACCTCAGGATAATATAAATTTCCTTTTCTCACACTCTTACTAGATGCTCAAAATTATACCAACTTTAGTTTGCCAAAGGGACAGTTACTGAGATAAGCAATTAAGTCTGAGGCCCCCAAGCTCTAAAGTATGGGCAGAGGACAACCTCAGATGAAAACAGGACTCACTCAGCAAGGCCAGCCTTTCTCTGTTCTCCACCATCCCACATGCAAGTACGCCTTGTGATTTAGCTTCTTGGCTACCTGATTTTTTGTTAATGTTCATCTGCTTAAAAGCAACAACCACATTCAGACAAGTAATTTTTAAAATACCAGCCTTAAATTACATAATTGGCAATGTTACAAAACAGAAAGTTATAAACCCTAACAGAAAGTTACTTGTCCCTGGTGATAAATTATGATATGAAACCTCACAGTCACAGGAGAAGCAACTCTGCACAAGTGAAAGAGCAATGTGTTGGGGTAAAATTTAAATTTAAAATTTAAACCCTTCATAAATTTATTTTGAAGTTACTGGAAGTTACTGACACGCTCTGGGCTGTTTCCCAACCAGTACAACAGGCACACCACCACCATCACCTTTTTGAGGTTTTTTGAAAGGCAAAATAAGAAGATGAGTGTGAAGCAACCAGCATAATGCCTCACTTACCAAATGAATGCAGAGTAACACTAGACCAGGCACTTCGGGAAGCAAGTTCCTCTCAAATTAGTCATAAGAAGAAAAGTCCAGGCATCAAGCGCCATTTATTCAGGTCCTACACACTGCTAAAACTCTAGTCATAAAGCTAAAGGGAGCACAGAGCAAAGACAAAACATATAATGTCAGAAAATAGACTGGTCAGCAATAACATTACTACAAAATTCTGTAAGACTATCTGCGTGAATTTTTTAAGGCTCACTCTTTGATTGCAATTCCTAATGAAACCTTATCATACAAAGATATTCTGACAAGTAACATGAAGCATATACCCTACCATGGGCACTTAAGTGATGATCAGAGACAACACCATTACCGGGTTTTTTTTTTACTCTATAATCATAACTTATTCAAATTTATGTTTTTAAAGCCTTTGCATGAATCACTAGAAACTAGATTATAAAATCATGAATTTAGAATTCCAAAAGATAAATATTCCCACCCTTTGAAACATGTGTAACAATAGTGCACTGAAACATGGTGTCATTAAAATTTCTTCTTCAAAACCACAGCAGTACTTCAAATCCCACCTCTCACAGTTATATGGATCTTATAAGGTGAATCAACAGTCTTGTCTCATTTGCTTTCACCTGCTTAATTCATGCAGGATCAGCGGCTGAGAACTGAAGTGATTTGTCATCAAAAGGATACTACTAGACTTCTATGGATAGAAACACACATTTGAAAGTGAGTACTGTAGTATGATGATCTAGATCATCACTGAAAAGAGGATATTTCTATATTTATTATATTACCATATAATATTATTAAGTATGTCTTATCTTTGACTATTTTGTTGCCCTCTCCCTGTTTCTCCATAAGGTTAGTATTAAAACTGCTTTCTATTTCTACTCATTGTTAATATTCTGCCATATGATAGTATTTCCCCTAATCAATCAAGACAAGGAAAACAGTGAGTGTGTAAGCTGTTTTCTCTAAGTTGAGATGTAACTCAGAGAATATGCTCAAAACACTTGCGGGCATGAGGGCCCAACAACGAATTTAAATAAGATTAAATATTCTTTTTTGATCCTCAAAAGAACAGAAGTGAAAAGAAAAATAAAATTACTTCTTTTTGTTTATAAAGGTGATCTTTTCAGTTGCTTAGGAAGTTTAGAACAACAAATACCTTGTGGTCCCCTCCTGGGCAGAAAGCTATTTCAGACACCAAGACAAAGTCTAGCCCCACTGCAAGTGGAGCTGGCTTCAGCCCTGCAGGGCCAGTCAGAGTGAAGGAGCTTAACTGCTGAGGTACAAAATAACATTTACTGTGAATCAAGGAAATTCACAGCTGGGTGTCCAGTACCAGCATGTATATTCTGTTTTGTTTTCAACTATACATCAGTGGGCTGAGCTGACTTTAAAATGATCCTCCCTCTTTTCCTAACCTCATATTAAATCTAATTTCTAATTTCATAATCATTTGTCATCTATCAATACTTAAGGAAAAACTATTAGGCAATTCTCAAGGACTTAACCAGGTGTCTATCAGTGCTCCAGACCTCTTTTGCCATAGCATAGAAACCGGAGTACTGCTGGATTTTTATTCTGCTACTCAATTTTTCCTTGATTTTGATTCCTCGCACTTCCATACGGCTGATCAACTACCTAACCATTTCTCAGAGTGATTACAAACTGTGGAAATAGGACTTTAACAAGCAACCGACTAGACAGATTAGAAGGGAATGTTCTAGTTTGAGGAAGGCAAGTCTCTAATATTCACTTCTGGCTCCCTTGTGGAGGCTGGGTCACATCCTAACCACCCCAGGCTGATGAGTGGCCAACCTACTGCAACTCCTAGGCACACAGAGACCATACAACCTCCACAAAGTGTACCCACCACAGTTGCCAGGCATTTCATACACACTCATCATATGTTAGGCAGTGTGCTTACAGGGAGTCTTTTCTACAGACCATTTTTAGCAAAGCAGTATCAGCATTCTCAGAAAGTTTTTATGAAAAGGAAATGATTCTGGTCTTTGCAAGGAGTATGGACTCAAATTCTACTTGTAACACAAACTTGAAAAAAAAAATTAGAATATTTGACCACTGATACTAGTCATTCATTCATTAGAAAAGATATTGCTATGTAGTCCAAGCTGGTCTCAAATTTGCAAATCCTCTTGCCTCAGCCTACAGAGTGCTGAAATTACAGGTGTATACCACCACACCCAGCTTTTAAAAAATTATTTTACATAAATTTTCTTACCTAAGAAGTGAGCAAGTTAAAGACTAATTAATCCTGTTAGCCACACTGTGGCCTACTGAAACCCTATACAATTTTCCAGATACAGACTCTTTCTATGCCTTCACAGAGGGTAGGCAGAATATTAGAACAGACATATAAATGGGAGTAGGGTACGCTAGAGTCATGAATGAGAATTATAAAGACAATATCAGTTTTTTCTGGGAAGTAATATAAACTTAATGAAGAGCTTTTCTTTAATAGGGCCTTTTAATATTCCAAAGTAACAAAAATTCTGTCAATGAAAAACGCATTCTCATTTATCTATATCCAATTTCTGATTGTTTAAAAAAAAGTCAAATCAACACTTAACAAGTGTTAAGATAAATGTCATTTTAGAGGAAACATCATAGAGAAAAATATATAACTGGGTATCCAATTCATGTACCAATATACCAATGCTTATACTTTTAAAATATTTGATAGTTCCCAGTACACTGCTATAATGACAAGGAAAGGAACAAATGAATTATGCAGCACTTTGTACAAAGAAATGAGCATTTTGTTTTTAAGTTAGCAGTTAGTTCTATAGTATCAACTCATGTTAGGTAACACCATTTACAAATACTGAGTAACATTTAACTTTTGTTGAATATCAACAACATACTTACACAGCAATCAACCACATTATAATTTGAAGTGGATTGTAAGGATGTAGCTATGTGACTTAATCCCCCTCAAATAGTCTACAAATAGTCTCAGCTCCAGTAAGACATTCAGCCTTCTGGGACACAACCTCCACCCCTACTCTCCCAGCACCTAAGAGAACTGAGGTAGCCTCAGTCTTCCTGAAGAATTGTTTTCCTCTCTCCCTGCAGTTGGTGGACGTCCCTGTGCTTCTTTCTCTCCAAGTCCCCAGGTAGATCAAGCAAGTCAAAGAGACAGTCAAATAGAAAAGTCTTAAATCTGAATTGAAGTAGCTCTTTTACTGTTTATTATGAAGTGACTTACAGAGCTAATAACATAATTAATAAAGTCTTTGGAAAAGACAAGATTCCCAAAAGAATAAATTTGATGTATTTCAGTTTCTTTACAACTCTTTTATAAATAAATAAGACTTAATTGTCCTAAAAATATCTTTCCTACCTTGAAAAGAGTTCCCACTTGATAACTTCACATCTCTAGTACACGGCCCATAGCAAATAGACTCATAAATCAGCAGGTCTATTCTGAAGAGAGCACATCAAAATTTGGAAGGGGGGGAAAGTTTTGAGTCACTTTTCAGATTAAAAGCATCAGCCATACATAGCCTTAGAGTACACTTATGTGAGCTTTTGATACTCTGTCACCAAAGAACCATCACAGTGATGGTCAAATATGTGAGACAACATTATGATAATTACAGCATTCTAGGGACCTGTAGGATCTGAGCTGCACTGCTTATCCTTGTTTATATACTACAGTTTCTTATGCAGTAACTAATGGGGCTTTGGCCCAGACCCACAGTGTTAATAGAAGCATGCCTGCAGAACCAGAGCTGGTACTCTGATGCAGGGATTCATGTCACACTTTTGAGAAACTCTGTTACAAAACAGAAAGAGAGCCGGGGAGATGGCTCAGTGGAATAAGCGCTTCCCTGGCAAGTGCAAGGGCCTGAGTTCA
>NDGN011482817.1:0-10599 GCA_002564285.1 Tympanoctomys barrerae
TCTTTCTTTCTTTCTTTCTTTCTTTCTTTCTTTCTTTCTTTCTTTCTTTCTCAAGATCAAACTCAGGAAATTGCACTAGGCAGGACCTAAAGCCTACTGAGCTATCTCCCCAGACTTGTGGACAGGACCTCCCCAAACAGTTCAGGTTGGTCTTACACTCACTAGGTAGACCAGGTTTACCTCAAACTTGCAGCAATCCTCCTGCCACTCAAGTGCTGGGATTGCAGGTGTGTACTAGCCCACTTGGCTTAAAATGGCAAAGTAGGTTTTGAAACCAACGATATAGTCTGTCAAATCATTATTTAGTAAGTTAATAAAACTCCACTAAGCCCCTTCTTCATAAAAATGTTTATTGTGTGTACTTAACTCCCTAGCATATTTCAGTTTTAATAACAAAAGGTAAATGTTAACATTCTTTTTCCTTGTAAAGGATGTTTAGAAAGCAATATAAGGAAACACACAAATTATTTTCCAAAATTCAGAAAATACTTAAGTTTGTTAGATATATCATATACACTGGCTCTAACCTGATGTGAAAATCAGAACCACTTACAAAGCTTAATCACATTTAAATTCTTGGGTGTTATGGCAGCTATTCTGAGTGAGAATCTTTGAGGAGAGATACAGCGAACTCCAGAAGGTTCCAAAAGTGGCTCTTTTGTATAGCTATGGGAAGATGGATGTTTGGGAAATACTAGGAAGATGATATTTGAATAAATAATTGCTAATATAAATTGCTAATGTAAAAAGAAACAGCTAAAGTCTAATATACACCAAAAGTTCTTTTTTTTTTTAAGTACTCATCCTTGAATTGTTTTTTGTGGGTCCTGTTCAGTAGGTTGTCATATATATGAGGACATTTATGGATAATAGGTACCAGAAACCATGTTAGCAGCATCTGCTGTTATGTTTGTGGTTAAGGAGGTCTACTCCTGATTTTGAGTAAGATGATAGTAATGTTACCAGATCTGGGGTCTTGTCCAAGTTCTTGATATCCTGAGGAAAGGGTTGAGCAGGATACCCCAAAAGAAGGAGCAAGATCAAATATTTATTTGAAATTAAAAGGACACTCAATAGAGAGAGAACAAGCCCGTGAAAGAGCTCACATCCTTGAGGGGGGTTGGTACTTAGGGTTTAAGCTTTATTGAATGGTTGGTCTGAGGTCTGACTCCTACTGCTGAGTGGCCTGGCTCAGCCCCTACATGACAAACTGGAGTTTTGGACCTTTAATTGGTTTGGTGAAGGACTGCTGAAAATCAGTGGACACAAACCCGGAGACTTACTTTGCTAATCTAGGTTACCTGGTTACTTTCATTTGAGTTGCAAACTTTTAGTTGTAATGTTTCATTACAAGCATTTGAGCACATAAACAAATTGTGGAAGTAGCTCATCTGTGTGCCAGATATATCACAGTTGTACTGCTGTGTGCTCACTGTACAGTGAAATTGTGTACAGTAATACAGAGCTCAATCACATCCCAGAATGCCCAGAAGCAAGAGGAAAGTCAGTGGCGATTGCGGAAGGGCCAGCTCAGAGATGCAGAGTAATAACCATAGCAACAAAAGTGCAAATACAGTGTAGGACTCACTTTGTTAGACTTTCAAATGAATAGTTTACAAACATTCTCCCAGAACAAAACTCGGTAAGTCAGGGATTTACTTTAGACCCACATACCCTGGCCTTGGGCTAATGTTTACCTCAGAAAGTGAGTCTAGCCCAGAAAATGAGCTTTCAAATGGCTTTTTGCTTCTTTCTCAGCTGTTGTCTTAACCTCCCACCTGCTTCAGTACCAGCCGTGTAGTGGTAGTGTTCCAATAGTTACAATCTTAATTAGCATTCTACCCTGGCCAAAATACAGCAGAAAAACTTGTAAATACAGTGTGTAGGTTTCCAAGGACTGAGAAGTCAACTTGAGTCTGCTTCAAACCTTCACATGATTTCAAGATTACCCAGAGCTGGGTGAGGTGCAGCACACCTGTAATCCCAGCACATAGCAAGCTCAGGCAGGAGGGTCACTGTGAGCTGGAAGCCAGCCTGGCTTTCCATAGCAAGACCCCATTTCCAAAAGTAAAAACAAGCACACAAAAAAGACTATCCAAAATAATTCTAGTCTTTTAAAAATTTAGTTAAATTTAAGAATACATTTGGGGCTGGGGAGATAACTCCGTAGAATAAGCAGCTGCCTGGCAACCCAGGCAGCTGAGTTCAACCCCTGGAACTGAAAAGAAGAAGGAGAAGGAAAAAGAGAAGGAGGAAAAGAAGAAGAGAAAAAGGAAGAAGAAGAATGAGAATACAATCATATGGATGAACATTGTGGAGGCAATATTGAACATGTTGTTAAATGATTATTAACAAAAAAGGGAAGAGTGACTCCTATACAGACATAAGAATGATAACTTTAATGATTTTATAGAGCTTACTAATACAGAAGCCAACAAAATTGTAACGGTTCAAAAGACCTTATTTTACAAAGGGTCTTACTTTGTAACCCAGGCTAACCTTAAAGTCATCACCCTTCTGTGTCAGACACACAAGTGCTAGAATTACAGGCATGTGCTTCCATGCCTGGCAAAGAACATTATTTAAACCCATGCAAAAGCTTTTTACATTTAGAAACATTCTAACTAACATGTAAAGAAGACCAAAAATGGCCTCTTCCCCTGTGGGGGAGGAAATGCAAATGAACTCTACCTTATAGAATTTGCTAATCTGTACAGGAATTATTTTACACTGTGATCAGCTATCTAAAATTTAAAGTATTTACAGTAACTCAAATGCAAAGGCTAGAATTAGATAACTGAATGGAAGTAGTCTAAAAAAACAATGTGTAGCTTTGCACAGAAGCATATTCTATATTTTTGTTTCTGTTGCATTTTTTTTGTTTGTTTGTTTCACAATACTGAGGATTGAACCCAAAGCCTTTGCTGTCAACTCTATTCCTAGGCCTTTTGAAATTATTTTATTTTTGCATAGGGTCTGCGAAGTGGTAAGTTGCCCAGGCTGGGTTTTAACTTGCGGTTTCCATGCTTCAGCTTCCTAGAGTGCTAGAACAACAGCTGTGTGACACACACCTAGCTAGCTAATGTTCTGTTTACAGCGTCAGTCAGCAAGGTCTCCATAATGAATTCTTTTTTTTTTTTTTTTTTTTATTTGCAGTGCTGGGAATTGAACCAGCACCTCAAGCATGCTAGACAAGCACTCTGCCACTAAGCCAGCCCCACAGCCCAGGAATCTTTTATTTCTAAATACAGTAATAATGTTTGACATCACACAGGAATGTTCATAGAAGCATTATTCATAATAAAACAAAAGTAATACAAATATTTATCAAAAAATCAATGAATTGATTATAATTTATCCATATGACAGGATACATTTGGCACTAAAAAGAAGTCCCACATGTACGACAGCATGGGCAAACCTTGACCACGTGGTGCTGAGTGAAGAAGGCGTTCCCAAAAGCCACATATTGCCTAATCCACTTTACATAAAATCTCCCAAATAGGCGAATCTATACTGCTAGAGATGGTAGACATGGGCTATTGCTTAACGGCTAAGGAAGTTTCTTTTTGGTGGGCCTTAACAGGAATGGAACTCAGAACCTCATGCTTACCAGGCAGGCACTGTGCCAGTGAGCTGTGTTCCTTGCCCTGGAGTTCCTTCTGGGGGAAAAAAAAGTCCTAAATTATATGCTGGCAGTGATTGTACAACCAGTAGTTACGAGTGTACTGACACATGCTACACTGTACATTGTTGGGGCAATTATATGACACGTGAGTTACCCCTTTCTGTTTGTTGGGGTTTTTGTGGGGGGGGGATTGTTTTGTTGGTTTGTGTTTGTTCAGTTTTTGAGATAAGCGCTTCCTCTGTAGCCCCAGCTCACCTGGAATTTGCTGTCCTGCTCCAGCCCCCACGTGCTGGGTGTACAGCCATGCACCGCCACACCCATCTGTGCTTTACTTTTTAATAACACTATAAACAACCAAACCTTTGCGCTTATCTCTTTTTTAAAGTTTAACTTTAATTGACTTTCTTTCCCGCTGTAGAAGCAAGCAACACTTTATTCCATAAAATAAAATAAGTGTTCTGACAGGCTGAGCAGAAGAGGTTTATTTTATAGACAAAGAACAGATGAAGAAAGGAGCAACTAAAGAATAAGTACGTTCGTCACTTTCCTGTTATGAGCAGGACAGAAAGAAAATAATGCGGCGATGATGCATTAGTTAACATCAAGTCATTTTAGGTTACTTCTTTTGTGTAAGGATTGATTTCATGATTATACAATTAAAACTAGCCTGTTCTGGAAATTTGACTGCATTTTTCTAACCCTGATTTCTCAGAAACCAGTTTAGTTTCATCTTGACGCAGTACATGTCACAAGTGACGACATTTTGATCTTTGGCTTCATCTACTGGGGCCCACTGCAGGAACTTAGTCCAAAGCAATGGCCTTCTGCAATTTTGATGTAATAATTCCTCTATAATTAAAAAAATCCTCTGAAATGTAACATATTGACACCACTTTAACTTACCATCATTTTGGCGTTTCAGTCTCAACACATTATACATAGCATTATAAAATCCTCAAGAACACACTTTTGCCATTCCAGGTAGAGAGCCCGCGTGATACTGCTAAAAGGGTACAGTGCACACACACACACACACACACACACACACACACACGCACACGCACACACACACGCACGCACACAACTTCCATTATGACTTTCGGAAGGTTGATACCATGTTCTTCAGCCATAGTTGTCTGTGAACCAAACAAAAGAAAGAGAGAGTTAAATGAGAAATGATTCATACTCTTTTGATCATGTGAGAGTTGGCACAAAATAAGGATACAAAACTTGAAGTGACAAGTATGTTTTTTAAAATATATCAAAACTTTAGCCAATAATTTCAATCTCCACTGTAACTTACATAATCTCTGTGACTTGAAGGTAACTGTATCTCGATTAAAATTCTTTCTTGAACCCATATAAATTAACAACTTTGGTGGCACACTCCTGTAATTTCAATATTTAGGAAGCTGAGGCAGGTAGATTTATAACTCAAGGGCAACCTGGACTGTATAACAAGATCCCATCTCGAAAACACAAAAGAGGAAAAAGTAATTTTTTGACTTGAGATATTTGACATAGTTTAGAAATTACAAGAAAGGGAAGGCTGGGGTGTAGCTGAATAGCTGTGTGCATGCTTAGCATACATGAGGGTCTGGGTTCAATTCCTAGCACCAGAAAGAACAAAACAAAACAAAAAAGAAACCCATAAGGAAGTGCTCATGAGCAGACAATCTCTGTAAATACCTGATTTTGTTTGTTGTTATATGTATCTCCTAAGATAACTCAGTCAAATTTTTTCTACACATAAATATGTTTATATTAGACAATGTGAATATTTTTTAAACAAATATGCCCAAACTTGGTAACCAAATCACTCATACCTCAAAGCAGTTTCCTAAGTCTTTTCAATAATGGTCATCTTCATAATTAACGATAGAATTAACATTTATAGGGGCTGGGGAGATAGCTATGTGGCCCAAGCACCTGCCTGGCAAGTGCAAGGACCTGGGTGCGCTCCCCCAGTACCACATGCCATGCCCGTCATGAAACTGGATCTGGTGGCACATGCCTGTAATCCCAGCACTGGGGAGGCTGAGACAGGAGAATCATTATGAGTGCATAGATAGATCCTGTACCAAATAAATAAAAGATTTTTTAAAAATTTTAAGAATTTAACATCTGTAAATAATCTGATGGCCATGTAAGGTGACTCACGCCCATCCCAGCACTTGGGAGATTGAGTTTGAGGCCAGCATGGTCTACATAGTGAGTTCAGGGTCAGCATGAACTACATAACAACACTTTGTGTCAAACAACAAACAAACAAAAAATGGAAGAAACAATCTAATGTTTCTTGTAGTTATGTGGCTCATTATGTAGCTCAATGATTAGATGAGTGTCTGATTCCTAACAAAAGAGGTTCCTGAGGATCGCACACACACACACACTGGAGATTGAGTCCAAGGCCTTTGCACTGAGCTATAGCCATGGCCCTTTTAAAGGATCTTTTTTCAGCTATAGAATTTTATTTTCAAGAGTATGACAAGTGACCAATGGCAATTACACACACTTAAACAAAATCCTGATCTCTCACCAAACCCTGGGACCAGTTCATTAAAATTAGTAGCTTCTGTAGAGGGTGAAGAGGTGGACTTGGTTTCCCAGCTTTCCCTACTCACTCTCCATTGTTCAGATTCTGTCGAACAATCTAGTAGTGCCCTGGGGTAGATGCGCACCGCTGGAAGAGAACTGCCGTCTGTTAATAGTAGTACCAGCAAGCAGAAGGACGTTGACTTTACAGATCTAGATTAAGAATCTGGGATGGGTCTCATCAGAAAATTGAGCTGTACAAAGACTTAGTTTAAAGCTATTCTACAGATGAGCTCGAAGATGTTCATACCTTTCGGAGGTATGGGACATGTACTCACAGATATTACATAGATAATGAACAAAAGTTATCTAGAAAAATAAGGGGGGGCAGTGTAAAAATATTTATAGAAGAAAAAGGAATTCAGAATGAAGTGATATTTACAAGAGTTAAAAATCACGTATCCTAGCTGTATTGAGGCCACCGCGGGCTCCCAGAAGTACCACATGTGCCACGTCATGGACAAAGCTTTCTTCTCCTTCTGTTCTTCCTGGGCTATCTTCTGTTGCTCCTCCCTGGTCCGGAGAGGAGGTTGTTGGTAAGTTCTCTTGTAGACGCTTACACTGCTCACATGTTCATTCAGAGAATTATTGTCTTTAGACTGCCCACATGGTTTCAACTTTCCTTCATGTGGCTCCTGGTTGAGGGGGCGAGACCAGCTTGCTTTCTTCTTGGGGACCCGAGTCCGCATTCTCAGGATGGGCAGCTTGAACAGGGGAATCAGAGCAGCAGCAGAGTTCCCCTTGGTGGTCTTAACATGGGTGTCCCGCACACAGACTGGCCTTGCGCCATGTTCCAGCCATAGTCATGCGTGGAGACTTTCAGTGAGTGCTCATGCTCATTATCCTGAAAACCTGGTGCTCACTTTTGTCACTGAGAGATCGGAGTGCCTATCTGACCCCATCTGACTCACAGCGCTCCGTCTGGCAGGGCCTTGGGCCTGGCCTTGTGAGTGCTGCTGACTGGTGGGAATGCAAGCCACAGAGAGGTTTCCTGGAGGCGCGGGTGTCATTACTCCTCATGTCACTACCCACTGCTGGCTTCTGAATTTCATACTATGAAATTAAGATCTATGAGTGGTGGATCTTTCTTCTCTAAATATATTCATCCATGGACTCCATCTCCTTAAAACGAGTCTCATGAAACTTTTTAAAGTTTGGAGTAGTGAAGAACTAGAGTTCTTTTCCTGTTCCCAAGTTTGGAAAATCCATCCGTATACCAAGAACATTTTTCTGAAGGTTCCTTTGAATCTTCATTATAATTTATTTCACTTTTTCCTGACAAAACTGCATGCTTATCTGCAAGGCTCTTGACTGGCAAAGAAGGGATTTTTTTCCCCCAGGAGTTCTGAGATCCCTGTTTTCCTGGCCTTCTTCGTTCTGCATTTCAGTGAAATGACTCAAACTTATCTCAAAATGATCCTGCTAGGAGACAGGCTCCCAGCGGGGTGGCTCACGCCACCGCCTCCTTGTTCTGGTGATGCGGTCCACTGGCTCCCTCTTGCCTGGTTCCCTGCTGTTAATGTCTACCTTGTTCTCCTCACAGGAGGATGCAAAAGCTTGACTTTCATCCTGATTTCTTATTTTCTTTTTGTTTCCTGTTTAAGGTGTGTTTTCAAAGCCTGTAACAGCTTGTCCTCCCTCATTTTAGCCTGGAAGCCTGAACTGTTGGAGTTCTGTAGAAAGCTGTATTTCAAGGAGCCCAGCTTCTCTGCGGAGGGGACATTCAGCATGTTCTAGCACTCCAGACGACACACAGAGAACCAGGATGCTGACATGAGGCTTGTGCAGAACGCTTATGCCACTTAAGATACTTTTTATATTGAGACAGCGTTTTGCTAAATCACTCAGTTGTCTAGCCTGTGATTCTCCTTCCTCAGTCTCCTCGAGTCTGAGAATTACAGTCATATGTCACCACATTTGGCTCCAAGCGATATTTCTCATATTATTTGAGAATGCATATTCTTTGAAGAAGGCTAGATTAATTTTTTTTGCTAGATTCATTTTGATGCATATATTTTATTATATATTTGTTTTATCACATTGTATGCATACCTAATAACTTAGGTATATAGATTCACAATGCTTTATTCTTTATGATAAAAATGTTTTACAAGCAAATATTACTGTTTGTAATACAGTAATTGGTACTACTTAGCTTCATTATACAGTGGGAAGTTTGCAGGGCACGGTGGCACATACTATAATCCTAGCACTCAGAAGAATGAGGGAGGAGGATCGTTATGAGTTCAAGGCCAGCACAGGCCACATAGTGAATCCAAGGCCAGCCTGAACTACATAGCAAAAACTTGTCTCAAAAATAAAAACAAAATACAGTGGGAAGTTGTCCCAGATACATGAGACAATGTATGAAAGACTAGCACACAGTGTTTGTCATCTCTGGTCAATTTCTTTTGTTAAAAGTTTGATTGTCTCATAGCCAAGTTTCATCATGCACATTGTTAAATGTGTGACTTGTGCGACAAAGCTGCAGATTTAAGTTTCCTGATTTCAAAACGTATTACAAAGTTCCTGTAATCAAAATAACATTGTACTATGAAAAGACAGACATAGAGACCAATGGTACAGAATAAAATACCTTGAAATAAACCTTCATGTCTGACATCAAATTATTTTTGACAGTGGAGTCAATCCCACACAATGGGAAAAGGATAACTTCTTTAGCAAATGATGTTGGAAAACCTGGATATCCATGTGAAAATGAATGAAGCTGCATCTTACCTTTTACGATACAAAAAAATTAACTGAATATTAATTGAAACCCTGATCTTGGGGTATTGGTGAACTCAGGATATTCACAGGTCTCAGGAGGCTGAGGCAGGAGGATCACTATAAGATCAAGTCCAGTCTGGGACACATAGTGAGTTCAAGCAAGCATGAACTACATACCCAGACTCGGTCTCAAAAATCCAATAATAAATAAATAAGGTACTCAAATATATGGTCTTTCATTATAAAACTCATATAAGAAGATATTAAAGAGTTTTCACTATAAAACTTGTAGAAGAAAATCTTCATGATACTATACTTGGCAGTTTTTTCCTAGATTATGATGTCAAAAACATAGGCAACAAAAGCAAAGCTAGATAAATCAAATTATACCCAAGTTAAAAACTGATGCACAGAAAGGAAATCAATCAGTAGGTTGAAAATGCAAGCTATGGAATGGGAAGAACACTTGCAACCATGTACAGTAAGGTCAATATGCAAAATATATTTAAGAACTACAAACCTCTAACAAAAGCCAAACAATTCAGTTTAAAAATAGTCAAAAGAGTTGAACAGACATTTCTCCAAAGAAGATATAGATATATAAATGGCCAATTAGTATGTTAAAAAATAAGTACATAAAAATGTTCATTAACCATGAGAGTGAAACAAATACAAACACAGTTATGAGTTCACAGACCAGGCATGCCCAACCAGGGAAGACCCCAGACCCCATGCCCTGCAAGCCTCACTCAGCAGGGCTGCCCCTACCCCTCTGGTCTCCTCAGCACAGGGCAGCAGATGACAACTAACAGATCAACCTGACTGAAGAAGAGACCAACATCGGGAGGAGAGTTTCACTTCAGGACTGTGACTCTACCACAGAGACTGGGTGAGAGACAGCCTTGAGGACAAGTTTAGAGATGGAGAGAGCTGAAGGAAGACGTCATAAAATTCCTTGAGGGACTCGGGATGAGACCAGGAAATCTGCAGTGCCTATAGTCTGTTGCTGGAGGTCAGGTTTGGATGGTGAACTCCTCAAAGAGGGTATCATGTATCATGAAGAATAAGGTAGATATTCAAGAGAAATCTTTGAACTCTGACACTGTTGCCTACATCCAGCAGAAAGTAGTGGTCTGAAGTATTATAAGCTACTAGGTAGGCAGTCTGTCTTCACTAAAATCATAGTCCTTTTAGCTCTAGGTAAGGGATGGATATTCTTGAGTAGTTTCTAGGGTTTGTTACTATCTGCATGACATTATTGCCACTTAATTTCCTACTGTAACCCATGTAACACAGTGGTGGTTAACAGATCTTTTTCCTCTCTATCCCAATATCTGGATTTCCTAGGGATTGTAAACAGAAAAAAATTGATATACATGCATATAGGACAATGTAAAAGGAGGGCAACAGAAGACCATGTAAGATCTTCCAACTCTTGGCAAATCAAGACAGAACAAATGGAAAGGTGTGGAGGACCACCGGAGCAGCTCTCCTTGAAAGAAGAATGACTGTCTCCATTTTGACTGACCCTATTTCCTGGTATTGTTTTGTGCAGAGCTGGCTAGGACTTCTGTTTATCCTTCAATTGGCCTTAAGCAATGTATTTTGGTCTAGCTGAGGTGCTGGTGATAGTCTTTGAAGGTGGC
>NDGN011482822.1:0-16015 GCA_002564285.1 Tympanoctomys barrerae
GAGCAGTCCGGAAGCTGCCAGTGTTCGTCAGCACAGAGCAAATTAGAAACTACACTTCCCCTGAGTTCTCTTTCATTCATAGTGCTGCCCCACTCTTGTGTTTCCATTCATGATTCACTCTTTGATTTTCTTACCCAGTCACCAAATATTTCTGAGCATCTCTTCTGTTCCAGGAACAGTATTAGGTCTTAGAGTTATGGAAATGAAGGTAAAGCCATCTCTGCTCTCAGGGAGTTGAGTCTGCAGGGAGATAAAGATCCACAGCAGATGACTAGAACACAGAGTGGTCCTGGTGCTGTGAGACACACGGGGTTCTAAGGCTGAGAACAGCAGAGGCATGAACTCCAGACCTGGAGAAAGTCAAAACAGGCTCCCTCCAGAAATGATGCCTACTTTGATAGCCAAAGAGTGGGTGGAATCCAACCTGTGGAAGTAGAGTGTGAAGAAAGCTTTCTGGAGATGGATGGGAGCAGGAGCCTGGTTCGGTGGGATTGGTGTGTCAGGAGGGCGGGTGGAACAGGAATGACTCCCAGGGGCTGGATCGACAGCCATGATGTGAGCCTGTGAAGGGCATGACCTCCATCTAAGGGCTGTGATAGCCACCAGTTAGGAACAAAAATGGGATGCTCAGATTATTACTTCTGAGACATTGTTTTAGGCAGAGTAGTGTGTGTAACCTGGAAAAGCATATGAGGGAAGCGGATGGGTGCCCAGAGGAGCTTTTGGTGCTGGGGAGAAGGGTGTGGAGATGGTGGGCTGAGCAGGGAGCGACACAAGCACTTTGCTGGTTTCCAGAAAGGAGGATAAAAATGTTCAAGTAGATACAGGAAATTTTTTCTGAAGCACTGGAGGTGGGAAGCGATTTGGGTAGAGAGGGATGACATTTTTTTTTAAGACAGGGCACAAAAACTGAAAAACAAGACTGAGGAAAAGATGTTTATTCAGTTTTGGTCATGTTGAGTTTGAGAATCTTAGAGCTACTCAAGTGCAGTTTTGAACAGGTGGGTCTAAAAGTAAGAAGAGATTTTGGGGGGGGTGAGACAGATTTGGGGTTTCCAGCGACAAGGTGCTACACTTACTTATTCTATTTTGCATAATAGCATCTCCGCCCTCCCAAGTCATATTAGAAATTCTCCTTCCCTAGAAGATGTTGGCACTTATGGACCCCCTACAGCTGCAGGCAAACATCTGTGCGGTGTGAGTAGGTATGCATATCTTCCTGGTACCACGAGCAGTAAATTTTAAAGAGTATTTCAACCCCTCTCCCTTCCTTGCCTCATTGTTCATTTTGTAGTTCAGATACTTGCAGAATTTTTACACTTTCATGCTGTTCTTTGGAACATCTCAGTGCATGTATTTATACAGACATTTGTCCAAATCGTTACCAATTTGCACTAAACTGAGGGTCCACCCTAGAAATAGCAGAAAACCTTACCTTTGTTGGCCTCTTCTCTTAATCTTCAGCTTACTGATTTTTGCAACCCAGCTATTAAAATTTCAGACTCAGTCCAAAGCTTCTGTAATTAAGTCAGACCTCATGAGGCTTCTGGAACCTGGGTGCTGAGGAGGAGAGTGTGGATTGTATCTGTTTTCTTTGCACCTCAGGAAGCTGCTCCGCAGAGAAGGAAGTCAGAAGGTCAAGGTGAGCACGAGGAATCCGCGCCTGCAACGGCCAGCAGCACGTGTGAGGGGCCTGCTAGCTAGCCGGCAGGGCTGGCTTCTCAGTCGGCAGATGCTTCACCCGACCTAATCTCGGGGCCCTGGAGAGCCACCTTGCTGCAGTGCTGTATCCTGTGTGGCTTCTGATGCTCAGGCAGTTGTCCCGCAGAGGCAGCGCTTCTGGTCAGTATGGCCAACCTGCTACAGTCCACCCTGGTCTTGGTGGCCTGGGCTAAGTCCACAGGGAACATGGAATCCTTGCAATATCTGTTCGATTTACGTGGACCGGAATGTGGGGACAAACCTAGCAGTGTAGAATTCACTCTTGCTCCGCATTAGGATTCCCAATGCAAGTGTTAAAGGTTCTCCCCCTGCCTAATCATGCTCTCAGGTTTCATGATTCTCTAGGGAACAAGTAGCATGAGGGTGCAGGGAAAATACGTCACACTACTCCCTGTCAGGTAGAGAGGCAGTAAAGAGGGTGAATCATGATATATGCATCATTTCTGCCTCCCTAATTGCTCCTCTTGCTTCTTTGTTTACCATGAGAGCGTGCTCTGCTGATTCCGTATGTTTAGCACCATGGCTTCTGCACCATGGCTTCTCCACTCAGTATTCTCTATTTGGTTGTCCTAGCAGGGAGGGGAAGGGTCACGGGATTTATCACAATTCATATTCCTTGATCTTGATAACATTTCTTTTCTTTTCCATATATCTGTCCTAATTACTTTAACTTCAGTGATTCCTCAGTCAGGACAAGTCTCGTGAGCCCAGCCTCCAAGGTCATATAAAAGTGTGACGTCCAGGTACCTTTGAAGCCTTAGTTCTTCCTACGAGCTTGCTAAGTAATCTGGGCATTACTCACACAAGACTTTTCTTATCTCTGGAGTGTTGCCCATGCTGTCAGGTCTGCACGCAACATCCTTTCTTTAATCTTGGTGGAATAAACTTCTATTCATTCTCTACATCAAACTCAGATATTATTTTCTCTATAAAATCCTGTCATTCTTTCCATAGAAATGAATCTTTTATGATTCTTTCAAAAAAACTTTATTTACCTTGTTCTGAGAGATTAGAAGAGCCTCTTATTAGCTACATCACAGCACAAGCCTAGCAAGTGCCCTGAATGTCACAAATGTCCAACAACTCACTTGGATTGAAGTGATGGTGAGGTGGTGTCATATAAGCGGCACTTTATTTATGTGTTTGTTTTTTCAGACAGGATCTCACCATGTAGCCCAGGTTGACGTCGAACTCAAGGTCATCCTCCTGCCTCAGCTTCACAAGTGCTGGCATTGAGGGCGTGCATCACCATGCCCACCTAAATGATATTAAATACCATTTTACTTAGTATCTATTAAGAATTTAGAGGAAAAAGCATAAAGTTTCTCACGGCTATCTACTGTGGTGATGAACAAAATGAAGGGCTGGCCAGATAGCCCAGTGGATTAAAATGCCTGTAAGCAGGGGCAGAGGCCAGGGGTTCTATCCCCAAGCCTGCTGTGCGGGCCCCACTCCTGGGGGTGCTGAGACAGCGATTGAGATTGGGCATGGCGGCTCGTGCCTGTAATCCCAGCTCTTGGAAGGCTGTAAACAAGAGAATCACTAGGAGTCTGATTTAGTAGTGAGACCCTGAACACCCTGAAGACCCTTCCCTAAAAAATACAAAAAAAAAAAAAAAAAAAAGTGTTCCCATTGAAATAGCTTTTATGCATATTCACTAAGGTGAACCATACAACTGTAACCAGAAATCTTATAAACTGTGGCCTCCCTGTAGGGCACTCTCTGCCTGTCCTAGCTGGAGGCCACATTAATGCTATGTGCTTTGGATCTAAACCATAACCAGCGAGTGGGGACACAAAGTCTAAAAGAAAGCCAAGCGTGGCCATCCTTGAGAGGTTAGCACCATGCCTGAGGCCAGGATTCAAGCTGAGCAGATGTGGGGGTGGAGCTGGGTGCTCAGCGGGAGGCGACCTCGGTCTCAGCTGTGAGTGCTGCAGGAGAAAGGAAGGTGCTCTGGGTGGATCTCGCTAGGGTGGGGCTGAGTCTGTGGGTGCGAGCTGGTAGCTCGAACACCTGTATCGTCTAGCCGTGTGGCCGCTGCCATCAGACTTCCCAACATCTGGAGCCCGCCGAAGCAGAGCTTCTGGAGAAGCTGCGTTGGAGGCAGCTGGAGGCAGGGGATCCCAAGAGGATCCAAGTGTCTCTGAGCACCAGTCAAAATCTTTGGCTACACTAAAAAGCTACAATTTATATGAGTGAGGACTTAGCTGTTCCTTAAACAACTCATTTGACATGCCCAGACCTTGTAAACAATGAGACACAATAAATACATGGTGTTCCAAATGTATTTGGGAGATTATCTTGACACATCTAAATTTAATTTGGCTTGCTAATTTTCAAGAGCCAGATCCAGCGGTGCACATGCACTGCCCATCCACTAGCACCAAGCACGTGCACCTCCAGCCACAGCTCACACTCGCACCCTTCCTCACACCCGTGCACACGCCTGCCCCAGAAGGCTGCACACTCAAGCAACCCACTCAAGCACACTCATCCTGACCAGCCCTATCCTGACTCGCAGCTGCTTTGGGTCCTTCTCTGACCACCCCTCGCCCCGCCCCCAGCCACTCTCGAGGTGGAACAGCTGTGGTCACAAGCGTGGCCAGGACTAGCTGCCAAGAGGGGGTTAGAGGTGGCTGTGCTTTGGAGTGTAGCGGCAGAATGTGGGTGGAGCCAGAGGAGAAAGGGCGCAGCTGATGCCACTTTTTCAAGGGGAAGGTGGGAAACTCCCTGCCCTCCCCAGCGAGATGACCGATGGCAGCTGTGTGCTGCTGATGCGAGGAAAATGAGATGCTAAAGCTTAGCCTGGGAAGCAGCAGCTGCTGTGGCGTGGAGGGTGCCGCTGGGTCACCCTCGGAGTGTGGGCATCGCTCCAGGCCTGCGCTAGTGGTGGAGGTGGCTGGCTCTCCCCTCTCTACAGGAAGGTCGCTGGGCCCACGGTGCTGGCACAGGTCATTGAATTTCTCTGAATTTGAGAGCCTGAGTGGGATCGTGCAGGGCACCTGGCCACATGTGTGCACATACACATGCAGGCAGCAGGGCTTGGGGATGGGTTTTAAGATCTCCGGGCAGTAGAAAAAGCTATGCAGTGGGAGGGATCAGCCAAGCGCACCCCTCCTTCGCACATGCTCTCCCTTTGCCTGCAGAGCGGGTCCGATCACTGTCCTGGAGAAGCAAAGGCCCCTGGACCCAGAGCCCAGCCCAGGCCCTTGGACTGCAGGCTCAGGTTTGCTTTCTTGTTTCAGGTTTTGTTTTGTTGTGTTTTCTAGGCCAAAGAATGTCACTAGGGTCACAAACGCTCAGGCCTTTGGTGTGCATTGGAGGATTTGGTAAGCCACAGCAAGATTCAGCCTTGGCAATTTGTAGCAAGGACAATCTGCAATTCCAAAGTCCCCTGACTCTTAACACAGAAGTTCATGTATAGTAAGATGATAAGGGAGAGCCCTCTAGCTCACCGGCCTGGCTGCTGTGCAGCAGCTGGCGGACCAACCCCAGCCTTGTGGTGTTGGTACTTCCCCCTCTATGCCGTGTCCTCCGTAGCTTCTCTGACATTCAAGGAGTCCTTCACTTAGTTACTGCATCTAGGACAGTGTCTTCCCTGTAGTGTCCCAGATGGCTGATTGTCCCCAGCAGTGCTGTTCTGAATTGGAGAATGACCTGCGGCTGCAGAAAAACCAGTCTTACTAGTGAAAAAGACTGCGGCGAACTCCTTTGTCTTTGGCATCCATTGCCCAACTTTGAGCCTTCATTATGCCTTGCTTCACCCTTCCTTGCACCAGGTAGATGTGTTTGTTATCTGTGATTCATCAGTGGGGTGGCTGTGCCTTGCTTTCCTACCCGCCTGGCCACCGCCTCAGCAGCAGCTGCCTTCTCAGCTTGAGTTCAATCTCCATATTTGCCATGGATAAATCCATAAGCTGGATGCACCTGTCTCTGTCTCTGGCAGCTGGAAATTATAATCTCCCACTACGTGTTTCACTTTGTGGGCATGAGGGTGGATGACAGAGCTTAAAAATTAATATTTAGAATGAGAAGTCATTTCTTCAGTAGTTCCCACCAAAAGTATTCTTTGCATGGTATTTAGAGAGCACCAGTTGAATATAAGACTCTCATACTAAGGTATGAATGACTACTAGGAGGCTAAACTTGTGATGACCAGAAAGAAGGATTTCTGTTTCTGTGATGTGTGAGAAATGAGGAGAGCCTCTGTCGGGTTCTCAATCTCTGACTTTTGGAGGATTTCCCCTGACACATCTTGGCTCAGTGATCTCAGTATTTTAACTCCATTTATTCCTCTATAATCTCCTGTGGACTGAGATTATAATCCTCTGTGTAATAGCACTCTGTTGCCTGCTGCAGATTAAGCCTTACATCTGCCCTTCAGGTTCAGATTTAGGAGCCTCCCACACCCACACCGGCTCTCCCTTTGGGGTCCCCAACTGGCTAAAGCACTCACGGACTTGCTGGGAAGTGTGCTGATACCTCTCCAGCAGCCTCTGCCAGATTCACATTGTCAGCATTTGCTCAGGAAAACCAACGCGCTTCCTCACAGTCGGCAGACTTCAGAGAAAACATTTTTATGGGGCATTTGTCCTTGCTTCATAAGCCTCTCACTAAAAAATATCAAGAAGTTGTTTATATTCTTTTATTAGTAACTAATTATAATAGTGATAATCATACCTTGCATATCTCACTTAATTGTCACCTTAATCTCCTGAGATGGTAATTCCTTGCTCTACATTATGGTAAAGACAGCAAAGTTGAAGCATGTTAAATAATTTGACTGAAGACATGTAGCCAGCAAACGGTTGCTGTGGAGTTCAGATCAAAGTCTATCTAGTTCTAGAGATTATGCTGGTGTGCTTACACAGTTTTTTTGAGTTTGGGGTGCTGGCAATTGAATTTAGAACCTTGTGTATGGTGGGTAAACACTCTACCACTAAACCGCACTCCCAGATCAAATTCTAAACCATCTTCCTTTCACTGAACCAGCTGCCCAAGGATGACAGCACGATGAGTGGACACTGCTGTTTCTCTTTCCTGGAAGTGCAAGGTTGTCCACGGTGACCGTGCCCCACTGCCCAGAATTTCTCAGATTCCCATCAGCTCTCAGCTCTTCCTCGTTGGTTGCTCATACTTTTGTGAGACAAACCCACCTCACTGACCATGGCTGCAAATATATCTGCATTTCTGTATTGTGCACATGGGTGGGTATTGCATGTGTTTTCTTTATATTATGTTTTGATATTTTCAAGCTCCTTTCTAGTTAGGGAGACCCTGTTGCAGATAGCAAAGGTTCTGCTGGGTCCTGCCTTTGATCTGCAGTCTATCCCAGAGCCATACAGCTCCTCTGTGGAACTTGCGGGCTCTGAGAGCAATAGTCCTTTGTCTTTGTCATTCCAGAGTTGGATACAAGACAACCAGCGACCATCCTTACAACTTAGAGGCCACGAAAACTTCTCCAAGGAGCTCAGTGTTGATCGTTGACACTATCCTTTGCTACCTTTCCTTCAGAAGTCCCAGAGAGGCCACTGGACTAGCTCTTCCCCTCACTCCTGTCTCTTGTCTCTTATCCACTTGTGTCTTCCTCCTGTGACCCTAGAAGGGACATTACACTTCCCCTGTCCCCTCTTATTGCAAAACCTCGCCCTCACATAAAAGACCACAGAGCAATTTCCCACTGAATCCAAGATGTACCTGGTCCTTCTCTCTGTTGCAGGATTGCTAATGCTTAATTGATAAGCAGAGATCAAGTTGAGCCTGAGAAATGAAAAGTAAATGTGCAGTTTGTTCCTACCTTGTGGCCAGAATATATGCCTGGGTTGTGCAGCTAAGAAAAATCCTAAACTACAGATCCCCAATTGGCTAATTTGTGAGGCTCTATAATAGAAACTGTGACGGCCCTTACTGCGTGGCAGCTGACGACATCTGCCTGTCTCTCAAATATTCCTCTTCATTCTCTAAGGCAAAGCACAGATGTTTTATCCCTTGTGATCACACCTGCAAACCTAAAGCCAGTTTTAAAAAATGGGATAACAGATGTTTTGAAATTGAAACAGTTATGTAATTGAGCAGGAAGAAGAAGCCACCAAAATGCTTCCACTGTTTCTTTCTCTCTGTAAATGCCAGTGAGTGACTTCTTTTCTTTAGGATGATGCAAGAGAGAGTAGTCCTGGCCTTTTGTTTCTCATAAGCTGGTGGGGAGGTTTGTCATTTTATTTATGTGGGAGTTGATGGTTTTTACTCTAGTCCTGAGATTCAACTCACCTTCATTAAAACTGTCCCATGTATTTCTGACCCAAGAGCATGAAATAAAAGGATGCTTTCAAGTCACATGAGGGCACCGCATTTGCTGATGCAAAAATGTGTTACTCTTATAGGAAAGTTAATTAAGCAATAAGACACATCAAGATGTGAGTTATTGTGTAATAATTCATGCCTTGAGCTTAGCAAGGAACAATCTGAAGGCCAAGAACCCCTTCCACATCTGGGCATGAGTTACACCCCAGGACTCAGGACCCAGGTCGAGGGAATCAGGGGACAAGCAGGCAGCAAGAACCAGGGAAGAAATGGATCTAATGCAAGTAAAAGAATGACAAGGAGTCATGGTTTAAAACTGTCCGTGAGTCTCTTAAAACAATACATTGATGACAATTTGAAGATGAAGATCGCTTTGACAATTTTTATCATTTCTCATAGCTTTGAGAAAACACTGAAAACTTCTAACTAGAGAAAATGGTTTTAAAAATATAGACAGTTGGGAGTACAGTAGGTTCTTTTTCACACAAAGGAGTAAATGACTTCTCTCATTTTAACATTGTAAATTTCGTGTTCTACCCTTTGATTCTGGGAAAATCCATGTGGAAAGAATCAGAAACCACAGGTCTTGCAGGATGGAGGTCTGGGTACCAAGGATTCTGACCAATGAAAACATTACATCCCACAGCAAATTGGGGTCAAGATTTAGCTCAGAATTAAGGCACTGAAGAAGTTCTGATCACCAGGCTTCAGTCTGACCAGAAGAGTGAAGACAGTGTGGACTGTTTAGAAGCCATAGTTTAAGGAGCTAAATAGGATGAGCCCTTTTGGAATCATGTACAAAAAGAGGGAGCAAAATTAGGCCCCTAGAGACCTTTTCACTTGCAGTTCTTCCCTTTCATGGGCATATTGATTTAATGAAGGATGATGTATCTAACAAGTTCCAATTAGTGGATATGGCCCCGTTAATCTCACAGCTGGATGGCTCCACAGCCAATCAGATCACTCTTTGTTAAAATCCAATTTAAGAAAAAAATATATCTATAAAGAAAGTGGCAGCGCTTTCCTTCATGTAAGTGTGGACACGTGGGGCTGACTGACAGTGACAAGAAGGTGCCCTGTCCAGGCTCGCTCAGCTCATGCCGCACACAGAGCAGCTTTCTGCCCCCCTCCTGCCTTCCTCCCCTAACTTCCAGCTGCAGCCTCTGCTGGGGTGAACAGCTCAGCAGCAGATCTGCGACTTCGGATCTTACAAGTTTGCTGGTAAAGTTCCAAAATTCATAGTCAGACCAGGCGTCCTTCCATACGACTAACATATGGTATTAACCAATTTTATCAACACTGTGTAAAGGAAACAGCTCCAGAACATGTCTGCTCTGCGTACAGTTACCCTGCTGGCTTCCAGCGTGGCACTGATACTGCCTCTCTCCTCGGTCCCACTTGAAATGCTTCTTTTAACGGTCATTTCTTCTCCCAGATAGTTCGACTGCAGAATCCTTTAGTGGATGAGCTGCAGTTCAGTCTCTCCTCTGACCAGGTAGAGATTTTATAGCTCCCTATTCATCTCATAAAGAATTACAGTGAGTTTGGCTAATAGATTCCCCTTAGAGGAAAATGAAAATGTACTTGGATGCACAAAGACAGTCCATAGAGGAAGCCATCAAACTTTCTGTGAATGTCCAGGTGATATTTTGTAGCTACAACATTCTGTTGTAGCTACTCAGCTTTGCTGTCTTGACAACATGTAAAAGAATGGGAGAAACCATGTTCTAACATAATTTTCTTCATAAAAAGAGGCTGCAGGATACATTTGGCCAGAAAACCATGCTTTGCCAATCCACAGTGTAGAGAATCTGAGGGAAGAGGGGTGAAATTTAGTTTTTTTCCCTTTGGTTCATTGATTCTTGTGGGCTGAGAGGAGGATTTGAAGGCAGGGATGGTTGGACCCCAGAAGTTGACAAAGAATTTGGAGTTGGGTTGATGAGTTGGATTGGGTTCAGCCACTTTTCCCTGTATGACTTCAGGAAAATTATTTAGCTGCTTTGAACTGTGTTCCCCCTATATTTAAAAGGTACTTATGCTATCTAGAGCTGAGGCTGTTAGTGACTGCATAAACCACTAGAGTGTTTTTCCAGGGCTCAGAGCTGGACTACATTTCCCAGCTTCCTTTGCAGGGAGATGCTTCTGTGAAGTAGAGATCTTGTTACTAGTCTGCAGAGAAGCTGTGTTCTAGTCCTGGTCTAGCATCTCTGAGTCAGTAGGCTATGCTGACCACGTGCTTCATAGGGCTGACTCGAAACGGAATGGTGCCTCAACCCTGGTAAGAGCAACACAGCTCAGAACCTGGGGAACAAGAGGAAAGAGGCCCACTCCTGGGCTGCTACGCAGAGCCTCATGGTCTAATCTGCTGAAACACTTACAGGATTCTTTTGTGGGAGAAATGAACCTTGCTCTTGAAGCGCCTCATGTTAATATTTTCTCTCTGTAGCAGTTTAACCTAAAATAAACAAAACAGCATTTGTTTTCCATGATTATTATGAAGATATAAAATAATTCATGTAAAGTTCTTGGTACTTAATGGGCATTTCATAAAGATAGGTTTTCTGAGGGCCAGCACTGTAGCTTAGTGGACTAAGCACTTGCTTAGGTAAGCGTAGGGGCCAGGCTTTGATCCCTGGCTGTGCGTGCCCCGCTGGCCCTGCCCCTAGGCATTCTGAGCCAGTGATGGAATCTGGGTGTGGTGGTGCACGCCTGTAATCCCAGCACTAGGGAGGCAGAAATCAGGAGGATCACTATGAGTCCAAGCTGCACAGTGAGACCCTGCACACACACACACACACACACACACACACACACACACACAAAGTTTTTTTCTCTTTTCAGGAGGGTGCTAGCAAAACTGGCCTTCTTGTATCCATTTGCTCAAGATTAATGAGAATATTCTTTGCAAAATATAAAGCTGATTATGTCACCATCTAGTTTAAGACTCTTAATAAGCCACTTCCTAACTTCAGATACAAATCAGAGCTTGTGCTGTAAGTTGCAAGGTCTTTGCTCCTCCAGTCCTTGCCAGTGTGTCCAGCTGCATCCCTCGCCCAGTGTTCCTGGGTCTTGCCCCTGCTCGTGTGTGCGTGCAGCCATCCAGAGGTCTGTGATCTCCATGCAGGGCTTCATGCATACTCCTTGTCTGGAAATGCCATGCATGTGCAGTCACACCTTTTAGTCATTCTTTATGCTTTCTGTTCCAATGCTTTGGGAAGCTTTATTTGATTGCAAGTTAATGAATTTTCATTTGACCCTACTTACCTTTCATTTCTAGTATGGGTCCCAATTTCCATAAAAATGTGTGATTATTGGACATTTTCCCCACTGTACTGGAAACATCTTGATGCTGCAGTCTTACTGTTTTTGAAGCTATTAAATCTCTTTAACAGCTCCTACTACCATGAGCATATGCTAGTCAGCTTTCTACTGTTTGTTATAATCAATGCCTCAAATAAATAAAATTATAAGGAGGAGAGAGGTTTATGTTGATTTCTGGTTTAAGTCCCTACTTGCTTGGCCTTGATCCCCTGGGCCTGGGGCAGCACAGTCCATCATGGTGGGGCTGTTGACCTCGTGGCAGCCAGAAATCAGAGAGAGGCCGAGGGCCTGTGGTCCCAAGTCCCCTGCATGGGACACCTTCATGGCCTTATTCCTTCCCACTAGGGCCTACATCCTATAGGCTCCATCGCCTCCCTATAGCTCTGTGGGCTGGGGGTCAAACCTTTCATGGATAGGCCTTTAGGGATAGTCAAGATCCCAATTATAGCAAACGGTGACTCTCTACATAACACTTTAAAAATAAAGTCAAAATAGATGAAAGAGGGATTTATAAAAATGAAATGATAAACATTGTAGACTAAATCATCAGTAATTTGTTATATATAATTTATGAGTGGAGAACCCCTTAGAATAATTATAATTTATTATCTAAAACTAAGACTTATAATAGCATAATAATAACTATAATGAAGGCAAAAAATGTTTGAAACATATTTCAAATAAAAACCTAATTTTCTTGATATAGAGGGAAAATTATTAGTCAATTAAAACAATGATTTAGAAACAATTTGGCACATTAATCCGTGAAAAATACATTTATGAAAAGATATTCACATTAAATTTATCTATTTAAAAATTTTAATCATTCATTTATTTATCTGGTACAGGGTCTCCCTACTAAGCTCAGACTCATAGTGATCCTCCTGTCTCAGCCTCCCTAGTGCTGGGATTACAGGCATGCACCACCACTCCTAGTCTTGGTGGCTGGCTCAGCCTGCCTGGTGTGGTTCTTGGGATTGAATTCAGGTACTTGTGCTTGCCAGGCAGGTGCTTACACTGCTGGGCTATCTTCCCAGCCCTATTTACTTTAAAGTAATGGATATTGAAAGATTTATGTTTGCTGATCATATTGACAGTGACAAAATATAGTGATAATTTCCTATGATAAAATTAAATTTTCAGGGCGGGGGAGATGGCTCAGTAGAGTAAGTGCTTCCCTGGCAAGAGCAAGGGCCTGAGTTCAATCCCCAGCTCCACCAAAAAAAAAAAGTATTAAAATTAAATTTTCATACATTTATTATAGAATTATATGTGTGTGTGTGGGGGGTAAAAGAATCAAATTTAGGACCTGGCACTTGCCAAGCAGGTTCTTATATCACTGAGCTATATCCCCAACCCTTAGAATTATAAATTAGTATAAAGCTTCTCTGATACCATTTGGTACTAGCTATGAGAATTTTAAATGGACATTGTTTGACCCAGTAATTTCACAGCTAAGAGGTGTTGCTACATGATTGCTCTTTTAAAAATATCCACCTGTATAAGCATGTTGGTCGTAGCATAGGTAGCAGTACCAACCTAGTATTCAGGCAGTATCTAAATATTTATCAAAATGCCCTAAATAAGTAAATGGTAACATCTAGTTCAAAACTATACTACCATTAAAAGAAATGAGGTATATATTTATATCAGCGTGGAAAATGTCCACTATTAATTAGTAAATAAAAACCAAATTCCATTTATTTGAAGACATATATACATGAATTATATAAATACTAAATATACACAGAACATGTAGGATGTCTGGAAGATACCTGATTTTGGACATTTATCAGCAGCTACCTCCAGGAAATGAGTATGTGCTGCAGCGGGGGGAGGTAGGCTGAGAGTTAAGCTTTGCAGCGGGAAATTCTCCCTTTCTGCTTCTTAAACTTTGGCTTCATTTACTTTTTCTTCCAGCAGACATTAATTTCACTATATAAACCTAATTCTTTACCAAGTAAGCAGAAAATGGGAAGTTCCTATTATTCTTATTTGATTTCATATTCAGCTCATTGTTCCAGTTTTTATGCTATTTAAATTCTAAGTTTTCACTACACTAAATATATTAGGGTAATTCTTACATCATTTCTTTCATTAATATGTACATTAAAACTTCACTTGGTTGCCATCGGTGTGAGGGTCTCTCTTGTTTTCTAGATTTGGAACGATGTCTCTGCATTGCTTTTTCCCCTTTCGCTATGTAACAAATACTCCCACAACACATTTAAGTTTAATTGACGTTAGTAGCAGCCTCTCAGTTATGTTTGAAGGTATAGCCTGGGAGTCCATAAATGATGGCCAGCAGGCAAGAGCTGGCTAAGGTTTGGCTTTGTGAATAAAGTTCTAAGTGAAACACAGTCACACCTGTTACCCTACATGTTGCCGATGGAAGTTTCACCTCACAGTGGCAGACGTGGCCTGACGCTGTGGCTCACAAAGTCGAGTTATCATTTGGGCCTGCATTGAAAATTTCTCCAGCCCTTGGTCTAGACGCTTACTACAACAACAATTCTGATCTTGTGCACAGCATTCGCCAGCGTCAGCGCAGACATCCAGGACAGTTTCGAGCTTCTGGGAAGTCACTGAAGCCTAAGTGGAAAGATGTACGCAGCACACCATTATGTAGTGCTTTGACGGGACTAATGCATTCGGGGCAAATGGTCTCAAAAGCAACAGCAACATTTACCAAAATTATTGCCCTTTGAGCATTTGTCTTTGATTTTAATATACTTTAAATCTAAGTATTTAATTTTAATAATGGCTGTATTTACTATGGCTATAAGGGTTCATGAAATTACTAAAATTTTAGCAAATAGCTTTTCTTGGTAGTTTATATGTGCCAGTTCTAGAATGTCACTGTCTGAAAGGATTTTTAAAAATACAGAATACAGACTAATTTGGCTTTGCTAGGACAGGAGAGAGTTCTGAGAATCTGTATTCCTAGCTGGTGCCTGGGTCGTGACACCCTCTGCAACAGTCTCTTAGACAGCAGCAGGGCCTGGCTTTCTTTGAGATGGATAGGCACATCCAGTTAAGATATTGTCATGTTTCTAATTTGCCGGGAAGTTTTGATTGTTACTGCTATTAATTCTATCATTGCCTATGACTTATCTGTTGAGTTGGTAGTTTGTTTTCCCTCTTTCGATCTATTTATGTGATATTCGTATTAATGCATTTCCCAAAAAGCTACTACCTTCTATTCCTGGCACCGCCTGTGGTCATAATCAATTATGTTGCTTTATTATTGTGCTCAGTTCACTTATTCGCTTAGGATTTTCCTCCAATAATCATAATCAAAACGAACAATCACCATCACAGTGTTCTTTCCACACTTTTGTGTTCCTTCCTATAAGGTTCTATTTTCACGATTATACCAGCTTTCCAAAATTAATCTTAAAAATTCCCATCTGTTTCTGAGAGCTGAAGTAGTTTATTTTGAATGGAAATTACCTATTTTTTTGAAAATGTGAGAAGTCTCATTGGAAGATACATCTGGCTTGGGGACATTTTAGAAGAAATTCTTTGAAATATTTTAATTTTCTGCTGGGTACTTTTTCTTTTCACACTATATATGGATATACTTTGAGGAAGTCTTGCTTTCCCATAAATTTCATCAAGATTTTTCATACTTCTAAACTCTCTCAATCTGTTTTTAGTTTATATTTCTTCCTCTTTATATTGTAAATTTGTCTTCATTCTCTTTTTCCTTTGAATAGATTTAATATTTTTGTGACTTTGCATTTTGTTATTTAAAAAAATCAGATTTTAAATTTATTGGTCTACACCAGTGTTTTTCAAATTTCTTTATTCTACTTTTTGTTTTACAGTTTCTTTTTATTTTCTTATGCTTTTAAAACATCTTTAATTGAGAGGTTAATTTAATTTTGATAGTTTTACTCTTTAAAAAATATATATGTATGTATATACAAAATAGCTACTTTCTCTTAGTTCAGTGAGAAGGAAGATTTGTACTAATATTGTTTAGGCAAGATATCATGTCGGCATCTTGAACTCTGAATAACTAGTATAAAGACAATATGCAGTGGATTAATAATTGTAACTGCCCTACTAACATGTTTTGAAACTGTCTCATTTCCATTTCTTTCTCATTAAAATTAATAAAAAATCAAAAAAAGAAAAAACCTAAATAGTAGAAATTTATAAATTTTAAAAGTTATATTAAAAACAAGGTGATAAATAGATAAAAATTATACTTTCCTAGTTATCGTTCATATTATTATTGTCTATGATTTTTGTTATTGTTTTGAATCTCTTACATCTAGTAGATGGAAATACTGTGCTACATGTAATCTATTGTGTGAGTAACACAGAAAACCTGAAGAACTCTTCTGCTGTTATTCAGAATGTACTACTCAGTCCAGTGAAAGCAATTTATCATGGGCAACCACAGAAAGTTCTAACTTCCTTGCTTCACTTTTGTTTTTACTCATTGGTATTAATGTAAGTGAAAATATTAGTCAACACTCACACTTGGTTCTACTGATACAGGGAGAAAAACTGATCTCGGGTGGGTGACCTCCAAACCACATAGGGAACCTCCAAGTGACATGGGGAAAAAGGATCTCCCGACCTGACCTGCATGAGCTCATGTTCTCTAAAACCAAAAAATGAATTTTAGGAACAAACGGAGGTTATGAGCAGAATATAT
>NDGN011482827.1:0-12180 GCA_002564285.1 Tympanoctomys barrerae
CACCACTGACCTCAGGCTTTTTGTTGCTCATTACATTACAGGTACTGAGCAGATCATAACTGGCTCATGTGTCTTCAGATTTTTGTCAGTCTTTCTTTTGCGCCTGGGAATTGCACTTTGATATCTTGAGGTAGTTGAGCACTTCAGATGGTTAGGCACATTATCGGGACTGCAGATCCCACTACTTCTTAGGGAAAGGACATTTCCTCATTCCTGTTGTAATTCTGACCTCCTTTGCCTCTCATCACACTTCTCATCATGTACTGGCTACGTTTTATTGCTCAGGAGCCAGAGAGATGAGTCAAGCACACTTGCTGGTGTTCCTGCTGGGTCCTGGTGGTTGCTGGTAGCCTGGCTGGGTCCTGCATCAGGTTCCTTTCCCCTCTTTCTGTGCTGCGTGTCCTCTGCTTGATTTCCAGTGACCACAAGTGACGCATCTTCGCTCCACCAATTCTTTCCATCATGGGCTGTCTCTGCCTTGAGGCCATTGGATGGGGGAGGGGAGTGAATACTCAGAAAGTGTGAACCAAAATACCTCTCGCCTCCTTGAATTTCGAGTTTCCAGCTCTGCAACTCCAGCCAGGAAAGCTGACTAATACACATCATTATACAATTTTCTTTTACACCTTACATTGCTGCCTTTCCATTGGCCGTAAAATTTGTACTTTCCATGACATCTCCAGCACCTTCAACTGGCACACTAAAAAGTAGCTGGATGTCCCTTTTAGTCTTTCTTTAGTTTTTGACAAGTCAATGTTCCTATTAAGGTTTCTATGCATAAAATATCATTGTAAGACAAAAATAACTAGCACAGCCCTAAAAATCTAGCTTTAAAACTTAATAATTTTCTAAAGCATTAATAAATAGTAATAAATAGTATGTTTACTGAAGTTAAGCTGCTTAGACTGTAAGATGAAAGACAATACACACACTCAGATATACAGAGCTCTATGTAAAATTTCACTTAGTGATTTGAGGGTTTTTTTTTTTTGAACTGGGGATTGAACTCAGGCCCTTGTGCCTGCCAGGGAAGTGCTTATTCAACTGAACTATCTCCCTGGGCCCTTGAGCAGCTTTTGATGTGCACTCCATAAATTGCAATGTACTGCAGTACTTCTAGATTTTAGCATGCAAGCTTCACCATTCTTCCCTACATAATATGTGTCTTTAATTTAGTTAGCACGTCAACCTGTGAAATGAGAAATAAGGTGCAAAATAAGTAGCATACTGTGAACATTAACGTCATGTCTCTGAGCCAGTTCCAAAATATCAAAGAGCCCCCTTGTGCCCCTTGCTGCAGGCAGCTGGGCTTTTCTCCGACATCTACATTTACCTTGTTTCAGTTATTTTTCTCTTGTTTCTTTACTTATGATATTTCCCCTTTTTATGCCTTATGCATATCACATTTTTATGGATTTTCTATTGTTCTCTGTAAGAATCTTTACATTTGGAAAGGCCAAACCTTCATTTCCTCATAACAACTGGCTGTAGATACAGCAGCATCCGACTCCGACTATCAAAGGGAGCACCCTTCCTCGGCCACGCTGTATTCCTGGTCGATTTCTGTTACGCTGTTCCAATCTTCTTTCTTCAGCCTCTGCACTTCATATCAGTCTTGAAATATCTACAGTACTGGCTTTTATTTGCCCATCCTCAAAAACATCTTTGTCTTTATCAACACTTATTTGCCCTCTGTGTTTTAAATGTTTTCTACTTCTCTTTATCAGATAGAGTCTTAAAAATAGTTGTGTATAATCAGGAAAATCTCTCTCAACAGGCCTGCATGTTCTAAGCAAATGCAAGCTTATGAATAAGTTTCTATTTCTCCTCAACCTTAAATTAATTGAGGCTATGAGTGATAAGTCATAAATAAAATGTTAAAATTGTATTATAGTATAGCAGTTTGGATTTGTAGGTGGGTGTCAGGTAAGAGATACAATTGTGGTGAATATCAGTGAGATTTCTTCTTCAAATTATTTTTGTGTGTGAATTTAAGTACATGGTTGCTCTTTGATAAAAACTAGGACTAACACATCTGGCTACCAAAAAGCCCCTTGACACTGGTGGAAGATGCAACAAGACAGCACTGGGGCGAGCGTGTGTCACTGCAGTTGCTGGGACCTGTGGCTGGGATTGTGGCCTCTTCCCTCATCCAGGAGCCAGAGCTGGATTGTTGAGGAACTATACATTGTCTGACCAGTGTTGGAATTAGAAGAACTAAAATATGAAGCCTGCCCAGGCTTAGACACCGCTTCCTTCCTTTTTTAAGAAAGACAAGTGGCAGTGATATTGTTTTACATATCTGCTGGTCCATGATATTTGTGATTAGAAAGAACACACATGATTAGGGGGAAAAATGGAATGAACCACGTCTCATTCATGATTAGGGCATCCATCTTTTATGATCAGATAGGTCTTGTATTTTGATGTATATAACAATTTGAAAACCCTACTGATGCTATTTGTGAACTCTTAATAAACAGTCATCAAGAAGTTCAAATCAGTAAATTCAACCCATATGCCAACAATTTTAAAATACTGTGAAATACTGATTAAAACACTCTGGACAGTTTAGTTCACATAATTATCTTAAATAAAAGAAATACTGGAAAGAGGGTAAAATAGTTCACATTATTATGACTTAATAGATTTACCAAATCAGTAGCTTGTAATCAGGGTGGCTTCTTTATATAAAGTGTCTCATTTCTCCAATGATGTTTGATAATTTCAAGGGTAATACTTTTCTTTCTAGTCAGCATATATTCTGAGGTCTTGTGTACCCGGGCAGTAAGGTACACAAGTGGCTAGATTCCAAGTTGAGCCTTGGACAGGCCGTGTTATGCTGCTTGGCCACAGTGAGGCTGTGTGCTAAAAATCCCCATTCAGTACACTTTCAGCAATAATTTCCCACATACCGATTTGGATCTACTTTAAAATATAACCTGATCCTTTTTCTTTTTACTGTCTACCTTATTATGCACATCACTGGTACAATTTCGCAAGTCCCAATGTTCCTTCAATCCTCCTGAATTTAATAACCGTGAGACTACTTAATTGTCACTTCTACTTGTTTATAGCAAGTGAGGAGAGGGTTTCTGAGATATATTTTTAAATAGTCTCCAAGCAGGCATGTGATGGATCCTGATGTAGAATCATGCTAGTGTGTTCTATCTTTGCTAATAAGATTCCCTTGGAAATAACAAACAGAATAGTTCAGTGATTTAAAAACTGGCACATTATTGCTTTAATAGGAACTGTGAATATTTTATCACCATAATCCCTGATGAATAATTCTGCTTTTTTACTTTCCCTTCAAGGAGAAGAGTACATGCAGTTATGATATGCGATGATAAAATCTCTGGAAAACCTTTGAGATTCCTCACCAAGTGACTCGGAAAATCTCACTGTTCTCTTCCAAACAGTAAGAGTCACTGCTCATAATTATTTGTCAAATTTTCCCAAATATTTGGACTAGCTTATCACGCCCTCATTTGAATTTCTATTATGTCCTTTCATTTGTTTCAAATCTGTGCAAGAACTACTCTTCTTTTAAGTCTCAAGGATTTCTTGATTAACCTCTGTCGCTGCCTTTTGTTGTAACGTCACGTACTCTATTTCACATTTGTTATTTTCATGAAAGATGCTTACTTGAATAACTCCTCTGTGTGGGAGACTGAGAGAAGGAAGGGGTCCCTGTCTATATTTTTTCAGAATAGACTGTAGGGAGGTGGAGTCTACGAGCCCAGTTTTGGCTATCGCATAATGAGCTAGAAGGAATTGTGGCATCCCCTCTCCAGGATTATGGATGCCAATCTATGTCACATGTTCTTTCTTTTCCTGTTTCTTCCATGTGGAAAGGCATGGAGCTGAACGGTACAGCTGCTGGGGGCTATTCTTATTAATACAGGAAAAGGTATGTATATTATACCAAAATTAGAGCAAATATAAAGTTACAGAATAACTAATGTCATTCAAGTAATTTTGTCAAAGGATTAAATATATGCCTTGAATTATGCTTTCATATACAGAGAAACCACAGAATTTCTTCTAAATTCATAAGTAGTAGAAATGTATAGAAAAAAATAACTTTACCCTCTATATGGTTAAGCATGATTGAATCTCTTCACATGCAGGTACCAAATACCTCCAGTGAACATAAGAACTAAACATAATTAAAGTGAGCTAAAAATAACACATCATAATAAGAAAAGTGGAAGGGAAAAGACTAGTTAAAGATGGAAGGAGGGAGTAGCTAGAAAGGGGTGTTGCACAAGGAATTAAAGTGAGCTGCATATATGCACCTACTGTCTAAATGAATGTAAACTTTATGTCCTGCAAACTTGTACAAATTAAATAAAAAGAAACAAATGTATTAGACCAGTGAAAATATTCCCACAACTCAAAAGCTAAACAAAGAAAAGAAAAGACTTGTTACTCATGTTATGACACACAGAGGATTGTCCCTGCATTTTCATGAACAGAATACCATGACCCAAGCTGACCTGTGTATTGTTTAAGACCATTTTTATGCAATGCCAAGTACTTTTAGAGTGAGAGGGTAAGTTTTAAACTTACATTGATCACTTTATGAAAGTCTTCAAAATAGGTGATTCTTTGATTTCAGTTATATAAAGTTTTTAATGTTTCTTATTCACTATGAAAGTATTAACATCAGGAATTATATTACAAGCACTCAATTCCACTCAACATCCTTCGAGAAATAAGGCTAATTTATTTCCAATCAGTTTGTTTTCTACTAAAAATGTAACTGAGCTCAAATAAAAGTGTTTCCTATCAAAGTATATATTAAATTTTCTTATTACATTGAGATTACACATGCAAATATTTCATATTTTTATATTGAGAATATTAGAGTAATATAATTTGTACTTTATTATAAATGTCTCATAAATTTATATAGGAATTTCCAAATATTTGGATTTTATGGAGAACATATTTTGTATCTAAATCTATTCCAATCAGTACTTTTCCTCATGCTTGGCAGAAAATACTTCCTTCCCTTTTTTCTTTCCTCCTCCTTCCTTATCTCTCTCTCTCTCACTCTCGCTCTCACTCATTTTTCTCTCTTTCTCTCTCTAAGCTGCCTTGTCTATTTGATTTCTAATTAATATTTAAATAGAATCAAAAATAAACATGTGATGTTGTACTTCTGTAAGCATAACACCAACAAATAATACAGCTTTTCCTAGAAAGCTTTTCTATTGAAACTTGAGATTTCATGGATGCTGTAGAAATCGATGCTTCCTGAGAGAAAACCATGCACATGTGTGCTGGTCACTCTAAATACAAAACAATAGAGGATGAAGGCAAGATGGCTTTGGACATTGTTTTCAACTCCTTTTGTGTCCTATTGAATTGAAGGATTATACTCTTAGCTTTCTTTTATGGGGAGTGCTGTAGGCCCCTGAAAACTAAGCATCTCAGAAAGTGTCTTCTACCAATCAAAATTTTTCTACCACTTGACTGAAAGAACAGTTATGGGCCCCACACACTTATTATTTTAATACAAAGCAGTTCTTAAACCATTTAAGATATTCTATAAATTTGAGAAATTAATGGAATTTTCTGAATTCCAGGGCAACAAAACACATTCAGAAAGTGTTATAAGTGTATGGAGATTGAAATACAAATGCAAAAATAGGAAAATTATTTCCACAACATTTAGCCCAGTTCAAATAAATAAAGTTTGTTCTTCTTCTAATTTAATTTCCAGATAATCTGTGCCAATTATATTTACAATCGATGGCGGTCGTCCATTATGACATGATCAGAATAGTTTTATCATCTTTACCAGTTTGAAAATGCACTTCACGCTTTGGAAATACTTTTTCACAGGTATATTTCACACATAGTGACTCCAGCATGAATTGACATATGGTATAAAATTTTTAAAATTCACACTGCTTAAAATAGAAAGAGATTAGTAGGAACCTCACATTCATAAGCATAAATGCAGAATATTAAACAACTAACTACAAAAGAATTAAAATTTTAAAAAATGAAATATAATTATGCTGGAATATAAGTGAACTAAACCTCACTTGAACAATTACTAACAGGGTAAGTTTTTAAAAATATTATCTAAAGACACATCATCTTTTTTAAAACACCCGATTTTTTCCCCTTTAGTGATAAAATTCTTTTTACTTAAACTGCCAACATCCTTGAGTGTTTTGTTGCCTAGGAAACATACATAAATTTTGTTTTAGTGGCAAAAATTCACCTAACCACCAAGTTCCCTGTGTAAGTCAAAACCATCATTTCTACAATGCACAAGTCTCCAGTCTACGGCAGAGCGTGTGGCTGCAGCTGACCAGCTTGTTGTCCTGAACTCATTATAGTAACATGGGCCGGAAAGATTTCCAGAGAGCTCAAGCACAGTTGCAGCGCTGACAGTACGATTCAGACGATCACTTCCTCTAGATTCTACAGTCTGTGAGCCTTTCAATGATTTCTTTTCAGTTCTGTTAATTTAATTGGGCTGTAAAAGACCAGAACACATTAGCCCTGGAGAGGGACCATTTTTATTATCCTTTCACCCTGCTCTTCCAGGAAACCAGGCTGCAGTTTATCTTATACAAAGTGGAATTCTGCAAAATATTCCAATATAGTCCAGTANNNCATAATAGTAGTGAGTTTTCCATAAGACTGGCAATGAAGAAGTTGTCGACTTGAGCCTTTTGCAGCTCAGCATATTAATATGGATTCACTTTTTTAAATACTTCATATTTATATTTTCTGCTGAATACACTTCTGTGACAAAACTAAGCAAAAAGGGGATACAAATGAACGACCATTTTGTATCTGTATATTCAAAATAGGATTGATATACAGCTATATTCTCTTAATTCAATGAATAGAGAGATTTATTCTAATAGCATTTGTGGACAGGATATCACATCTGTATCTTGTTCAATGATAACCACTAAGACAACAATATGCAATGTATTAATTATTGAAACTGTGCTAGTAATCAGTTGTGAAACTATCTCATTGCTATTTGTTTTTCAATAAAAATATGTAAAAAAAAATCAAAATGGAATTCTATACATTCTTTGGCTCTGTGTGAGCTTTACATACTGTATTTGCATAGCATTGACATGGACAAAGAAGGCAGAGTCTTTAGATCATACATAACACTTTATTATAGTGGCTAGACATTTTACCAATGGAGTTATTTGGGGATAACTTAGTTTCTCTAGCTCACAGACTGTACTATATAAAAAATGATTATAACAATAACTAACTCTAAGGCTTATTGTGTTATGTTTAATTTACATAAATTAGTCTTTCTATTATCAGGGAAGGTTACCCCCTTTCTGGCTCACAAGTAAGAAATCTAAATATTTTTGCATTTCCACATTCTCTATCTTTAAAATTCATAACTATGTCTCCAGTCCACTGTCATTACTCCTTTTAAAACTGATATCACTAACATTCAGCTGGTCTCTAAAGTTTAGTTTAGGATACTTCAATTTCTTGACAATGATGCCAGATTGATCTTTCTAATACCTAAACTCTGACCTTGTCATTGAAGTCCACTGACTCCTTATAAACCCGACATTTCTGTACTTCTTGTCTTTAAAAAAATATTTCAAAACCTTCTTTCCCAGACTACTGGCTATAGTTCTTCTGTTAATAATCAAATAATGATAGAAATGTCAATGCAACAACTTTAAATTAATTCAAGTTACCTTGGTATCCTATGCTTCATTAGTTATGCCATTGTAACTGCATTTCAATTGTAGAGTTGGAACTTAAACTCAGAAGAGCTAAGTATTATTCATTCTTACCCACAGAAAGACAAACACAGATACACACACACACACACACACACACACACACACCCTTTATTTCTTTGTTTATTAAGAATTTGTGAAACACAGTCTGAATTGGCTATTCCTGATTTCATGTGGAAAATACGTTAAAATAGGAACTATGACTACTTCATCATTATATACTAATGTCTAGTGTTTCATGTGATGCACATTGAATATTTATTTTGTATAAAATAAATTTCCTCATCAATATACCAATATATCTATATCTATAGATAGATATATCACAGAAGTAAATCTTACACTAAAACAAAAATAATTTCGACTAAGCAAATTGATTAGAAATGTTACTTTATTATCATCTCTATCTTTAGTTTGCAAAGTTAAAATGAACAGAATGGTACCAGTCAAGAATAATAATGATGGTCGGTGAGAAATAGCAAGAAGAAACATTGGGACTTTTTTTTTTCCTGTGATGCGCGTCCCTTAGAGAATCTTGCACAGACCCATGTAAAGAAGTATAACGTGGTGTACATTTTCTCCATCTCTTCGAGGAATCTTGAGTTTCTCAGTTGGAAATGAAATATGTCACAGCTATTTGAGCTACAACCATTAGTATAATCTTATAATTCTAGACTAGTCATGCTACAAGCTCTTGCTTATTGTTGTAAAATAACATTCATACAAAGAGAGGCACATATACACTTTGAACATATTCTTTTGTCAATTTTTTTTCATTTTAATAAGAAAAAATAGCAAAGAAACAATTTCAAAACAGGTTAATAGGACAGAGTAATTTATACATTGTATATTGTTGTCTTCATAGTAGCTATTCAGAGGACAAGATGCAGACATGATATCTTGCTTAAACAATATTAGTACAAATCTTTCTTCTCATTGAACTAATAAAAGTTTGCTGTATATCTATCCTAACTATTTTGTATATACATATATCTTTTTCACTACAAAATGGTCCTTTATTTATATTCCCCTCTTTTGTTTTATTTTGTCAGAGATGGGTATTCCATTGTTGTTAGAGAAGCTGTATTTAGAGAAGTTTTTAGAGTACCTTTTCATACTTGATGCCAGTTCAAATATTGTAGGTACTTGAATTCAGCAAAATAACCCAATATAGTCCAATAGTCCATAATATAAGTGGGCTATCAGCAGAACTGGCAATTGTCTGAAATTGTTAACTTGAGCCTTTTACATGTCAGCATATTAATATGGCATTACTTTTTATACCTTGTGGTCATACTTTTCTGCTGGGTGGTTAAGACCCAGATAAAGCAAGAGCTATATAAGTAAAAATGTAACTTTTGTATCTGACAAGATCAGTTGAAACCCCTCAGTATTTACCCCAAAGCCATGTACAGCACCTTGTAGATCCTTTGTCAGTGTCAGCCATCTAGATGAAGCACGGCCATTGTTTGACCAATTTGATCTCTGTGAAACCCTGGGAGAATGTTTTCTCTCTAGGTGACTCTCCTTAGGTACACTATACATCATCAGTGACTTTCCTCTGTGGCCCCATAATCTCCTTGATCAGAAAATTTGGACACCGCTAAATTACAAGTTATCAAAGCACAGGTTCTCTTATGTACTATAGATGGCAAACATACTCACTTAGCTTCCATTATATTTATTTGTTTGCATAGTTTTAAAAACAGGTAAAATGTCAGTGTCATTTTCAAAACACTAAACAGTGAAGAATTCATATATTCCTAAATAGCAAAGCAGCTTCAAGTGAAAGAAAGCATATTTATTAAACTTACTTTCTTTAGTTAATATTTGTAGGACTGTACTCTATTTTTTTATTTGTTATAACTGATTTCAAGGGATATGACAATATCTCACATTTCCTTTCTTCATATCTACCATAGACCTTTGATGTAATAAGAACCAGATAGGGGCCAGGAAAATGGCTGAGTGGAATAAGCGCTTTCCTGGTAAGCGCAAGACCCTGAGTTCAATTCCTGGTTATGCCAAACAAAATAAAAATAAAAATAGATAAAATAAATAAAAACCAGATAAATTATATGACTGACAAATCATATGCTTCACTTCAAATGGGATAGACTATGTTTTTGAAACATAGTTCCGTTCCTATAATCAGCTATTCTCCTTTTAACTTACTTTTCATATTTTGATCGCGTATTTAAAATGCATGACTTCATTCAATATCAAAGCAAGATATTAAGGGATTTACAATGTCAGAGATGTTTCAGCTATACCATTTATGAATCACAATGCAACACAAGTGTCCAGAAAGAATATTCAGTGATAAGATTTTGGGAACCGCGGAGATGGCTCAGCAGTCTAAGTACCTGCTTAGGCAAGCACAGGGACCAGGATTCCATCCCTGACACCACATGCTGTGGCAGCCCTATCCCCAGGCATGCTGAGCTGGATGCAGAGACCAAGAATGGTGGCACATGCTTGTAATCCCAGTGCTGGAGAGGCTGAAAATAGAAGCATCACTATATGTCCAAGTTGCATAGTGAGATCCCGTACCAAATACATTTAATTAAAAAGAAAAAAAAAAAAAAGGCTATTTTGGGTCACACTCTACAGACTTCAACAGATAGGCAGTCATTAAAATGCTTGACTTTAATTAGAAGTCAGCATAATCAAGAGGATGGCACTAGAAGCATATACCTTAATTATTATCATTTTGGAATTGGGAACATAAAAATAATTACATATAACATCAGCAAAAGTGTGATGTTACCCATCTAAAGAATAATAACCACAGGCTTAGTACATCATATACTTTTTAAGCTAGCCTTTCAAATACATAACAAACAGAAAACATGGTAGACATCATTTTGTGCCTAGTAGGATTTATCCACCTAAATCCACCTAAATCCCACCCTTTCTAGGATTTATCACAGCTTTCTTATTGTATGTGATAAAGTAAGCATAAAAACTAAGTGATGATAGGTTCAAGAACACATATTTTGACACAAATCAAAGCCTTAAAAATATATGGAAGTACAATTTTTAAAAATACAAAGAACTGGGCTGGTGAGATAGCTCAGCAGATTAAAGGGCCTGTCTAGGCAGGCTCAGAGACAAGGGTTCAATCCCTGGCATGCTGCACTGGCCCTGCTCCCAGAGTGTACTGAGAGGCCAATGGAGACTGGGCATGGTGGTTCACCCCTGTAATCCCAGCACTTGGGAAGCTGAAAACTGGAGGATCACTATGAATCTGATCTGTGGTGTGAGACCCTGTAGACCCTGTACTAAATATATAAGAATACCCAAAGAACTTTATAAAGAATAAGGAAGTTCTTTGTAAACAATAAAGAATATGGAAACAAATTAAGTAAATTTTAGTAAACACAAAACACCCCATAACTTGTTGGGGGAAGGTAATTTTTTAAGAAAGAAAAATAGCTAAAAAATAGTATTTAGAATTGAGAAAATTTATTGAAGAAAGAGATTTTGATTTTTAACTATTTTATTTTATTTTTTTCTGTTTTAATGTATGAGTCATATGCATTTTTATTTTATTGGGATTTTTTTAGTTTTAAATTACATTTTATTAATGCTCCTTAATATTATATAATGCTATAGTTTGTTTTGGGAAGTTGACCATGTATTTAAGTTCTTAATTTTAATTCCATTACTTCCTCCCCTCTCTCCCCTCTCCTCTTGCCTCTCTTTTTTATTTTAATTTTTAATAAACTGCAAATTGAAAATAAATTATTTACAAACATAAATGAATATAACAATAAAAATTGCCTCAAATAAAAATGAAGAAAGAATTTACACATCAGTCATATTAGTTCACTGTGTCAAAGCCAAGAAACATATTCATATAATTAGAATTCTCAAAGTAGAAAGGAGTAGGCAATAAATATTTAAAGATTTAAAATTGCTGAATTTAGTTCAACTTATAATACCACATTTCCAAGAAATATGAACTTTTTGCACAAGAAATTTAAATAAAATTAGGAGCCGGGGAGATGGCTCAGTGGAATAAGCACTTCCCTAGCAAGTGCAAGGTTCTGAGTTCAATCCCTGGTTCCACAAAAAAAATAAATACATAAATAAAATAAAATTTAAATAAAATCATACCAAGATACACAAAAATGAAATTGTCYAAAACTTACTGTAAAGAAAAAAATCATTAAAGCGTATACGTAAAAAAATATTAGCTATGGAAGAACAAAAGTAAATAGCATCATATTCCACACTAAAAAGTAAAAAAGGACCAAGTGTGTAAGAACCTAGAGTAATTAAAGGACTGAAAGAAAAGATCTGTCCTCTTTGAAATTTATACTTAGTAAACATACCTTTGAAAACTAAGATCTTCTAGTTATACAAACTTGAAATACTTTAATACCTCCAGAAGTAGCATATAGGAAATAACAAA